>JBBUKS010000078.1:2005470-2028607 GCA_038050645.1 Hedychium gardnerianum | reverse complement strand
AGATACCAATCAGGTCCAGGCATGGATCATTGGGTGGTTGTTAAAGAAATCCTTAAGTATTTGAGAAGAACTAATGATGTGTTCTTGGTATATGGAGAAGGTGATATGGTTATACGCGGGTATATTGATGTTAGCTTTCAAACATACAAGGATGACTCTAAGTCTCAATCTGGATACATATTCACACTGAATGGAGGTGCAATAATTTGGAAGAGTTCCAAGAAAGACATCGTTGCAGATTCTACATGTGAAGCGGAATACATTACGACTTTTGAAGAAGCAAAGGAAGCAGTTTAGATCAAGAAGTTCATTACTGAACTTGAAGTGGTTCTGACCATTGTTGAAGCATTACCAGTTTACTGTGATAACATTGGAGCCATCGCACAGGCTAAGGAACCAAAGTCTCACCAACGATCCAAACATATGCTTCGTCGCTATCATTTGATCAGGGAGATGATTAGTAGGAATGAAATACAACTCGAAAATATTCCCACCGAAAGGAACCTAGAGGATCCTTTGATAAAGACTCTACCACAAAGCAAGTTTGAGAGTCACGTCCAAGCTTACGATATCGGACACTGTGGCAATTGGCATTAGGCTAAGTGAGAGTATGTTATATCTAAGAAATGTCCTAACATAATTGCCTTATGATTTGTATCTATTTATTAGATAAATAAAGATTCACTATTTGAGTGTACATATTTTTTGTATATAACTAGATTTTAAACTCACTTACTGAATGTCCGCAATACAATTCATAGCATAAGAAAACTTGTGATTGGATGACAACTAGTGAGCACCTCTACATGTGTAATTATGAATGTATTGAAATCTTCCCTAGTCGACGAATTGATGTGTTCGGACATCATCGATTCTGTGAGACTAGCATGGGTTATACTCCTTGGTCTAACCAAGCAGTTGTTCCTCACTAGCTGAAAACATTAGGATGTCGAGAGTTAAACGTGGATGTTAGTTCTAGTAACTAGTTCATTGAAGTGACTTGCTATAAGACTTCATATGATTCTTTACGTATATATATATGTCGATGAAGATCTTATTCCATCTCGAGTGTAAGTTTCCTTCAACTTAGGTATTCAAGTCACCTTGGTCATGGAGACTTATACTTTGACATCCTAAATAAGCATCTCCTTAGAGGTGAAGCCCCGAGATGATTGGGTATAAGTCAAAGTGCCTGAAAGTATTTAGATAGCCCATAGAGGATTCACCGCTCCTTGCAAGGAGATGTATACCCTATAGTCGCTTGTCAGGATTGTTACTCAAAGTCTTTGGCCAAAACATCACATGTTAAGAGTATTGTACTCTTGGACACATGTAAGAGTAATTTGAATTCACAGGACGAGTAAATATTACTTGGGTTGGGTGTGATATAGTCAGCCTAGTGGGGACAGACACATAGACCAAGTCCTGAATCAAGTGGGTATAAGACGAGTGAAAGGAATAAGATACGACTCACTGTAGCTGTTGAAAGATTTCAAAAGATGTTCTGGGACCAACCGTTGATTTTTCTATTAATTGGAGATCATGAAGTACTACTAGGTATCACTCATGATCAATCCATAATTAAAAGTTAATTATGGATGACTGAGATAAATCAAAAATATATTGGGTCACATGCACTACGAGTTTATCTGAAAGATTTAAAACGAGATTGAAAATTAGATTCTTAGATCGAGATAGACTAATTTTGTTTGGACAAGATGAAAGACAAATATGGAAATTAAAGTGGCACGACGAAAATGTGGATGAGCCACATCTTTTGAAGATAAGTTGAACCCTCTTTGGTTTAATTATAAACCAAAATTGGTTTGATTTTTAATTAAAAGAGATTAATCATTAAACCAAGTTGGTTTAGTTTTGAATCAAGCCAAGAGCTTAATGAGTTAAGTTTTAGTTAAGAATTATTGGGTCGGATTTGGGTTTTCTCATCCAACCCATCTAAGAGATCTATATAATGATATAGAACAGAGAAAATTAATAATAATTTTTCATTAGTGAATAGGTTTTTGGAAAACCTAATCTCTCTCCTCTCCTCCCTCTCTTGTGCCGCCGACCACCACACCAAGGAGAATCTATCTCCTTTGTCCGCTGGCTACCACAACTCTAGCCACTCCTCCCCATCGGCCAGCACTTCCCATCCGGCCAACAAGAGCTCCTGGAGGTGTCACCTCTGACCAATCGCTGCCACCCCAAGCCAACAAACCCAGCGGACAGATTCTGTCCGTCGATGGTTTGTCCCTTTCCCATCCTCCTGTCACTCCGTTTTCGATGTGCAAACGTTGCTACTGGATATCCAACATATAGGGGTACCTCTTACCTCTTTGTCAGTAAATTTTGGATGTCGGAAGTCTTCGGAAAGACCTGTTCGCAGCGGGTTCTTTAGGTGGACAACAGCTTAGTTTTTTTGCCATTGGAGTTGCGTCTCTCTCCGTTCGGTGTCGTTTGGTTGCGTACGCCACCAGGCACCAAACTCCATCTTCGCACGCAAGGCTAGTACCTTTCGCAAGGACAAAACTTGTGACTTCTGAAGTCATCTTGAAGATCACTCGACGTGGATACAAATAGAGGTGAAGCTTCGAGAGTGTCGCTCAATTGATGTCATTTCCTTACGTTATCCGTCAGGTATACCTAGAATAATTTCATATTCGTAAAATTTAATTTTATGGTCATATCTAGTTGTGTTGTATCCTTGCATGCATGTGATATGTATATTGTAATAATTAAGAATTATTATTGTTTTGTCTTCCACTATGCATGTTTGCAAAATATGTTTTAGCACGCACCCATGTCGGACTTCCCAACAGTGGTATCAGAGCCTAATCGTGCTTTGATATGATCGTAAAATTATTTCACGATTCGTAATTAGTAATATAATTAATTTTGGAAATTTTCTTATTTTATTAAGACTTTCATTTTTAGAAAGTTTTTAATTTGTTAGAAAATTTTAATTTAAGAAAGTTTTTGAAATAATTTAAAAAATTAAATTTTGAAATATTCTATAGTAATTTAGGAAATTTCAATTTGAAAAAATTCTAAATTATTAAGAAAATTTTCATTTTTGAAAATTTTTCTAATTAGTTAGGGAATTCCAATTTTGAAAAAGTTTCTAAAATAAGTTTAGAAAATTCCAAATTTAAAAGATTCCGAATTAATTTAAAAAATTTAATTATATATATCTTGATTAGTTAGAAGATTTAAATTTAGGAAATTGTTTCCTAATTAATTAAATTATCTTGATTAAGAATTATTTTCTAGATAAAGTATGTGATTTGAAATTTTATTTCCTAATTTAATTAAAAAATCTTGATTTATGAAAATCAGATTCTTAAAACATATTTTATTTCTAAAATTAAATTATGCCATGTTCATGCCAAATTATATGACATGTAGTTACATTTATTATATCATAAATTTTGTCATGTGTGTGATGTGTCATGTCATTATTTATGTTATGCGTGTGATATCATGTAGATAGTACATTTGCATGATGATGATGATGAAACCGAAATCCCTTACATCAAAAATTAAAGTCTACACATTCTATTAATATGGTGAGAACTAGAGTCTAATTTCTTGTTTGGGTTGTTGGACTCACTCCAAGCTCGACCTGAAATTAGGTATGTTCAAACCATTGAGATACGATCTCGTGATTAACGGGTTGACTTTAACTTGAAGCATTAGCTTGTTGGACTCATTATAAGGTTATTGTGGATATAGATGAAGTTGGGTGATATACATACGATGTATATTTGTTAATGAGTTAATAACCTGATATTTACGCGAATATTAATTAGTTGATAGCATAATGTGATAGTTATGTATAAGCGATACATAATCGGTATATGTGATACCTACCACTAAAGTTAAGAATGATTTGTTGGACTCACTCCAAGATTGTTCTTATCTGAAGTGGATATCAACCACTTAGAGAAAACCTACCATCTCCCGAATTCATAGTAAGAACTCTTGAATTCAATAAATAAGCGGAATTTCTACTTATATGTAAATTGTTTACATTATAAAATCACCTCTCTCATATTTTCTCGATTTTGTATTTCTAGGTTAATCATTTGATTACAACGTTTTTAAATTTGCATTTGATTTTAGACTTGAACAAACCGATTGGGCTTAACCTTTTGGACTGACTTAGAAATCTGAGAATTATTCTCAAGGTTGAAAAGTTTGCTTATGTCCTTGATGAGTCTCTTCCAACAAGTCTAGGAGATGATGCAACTTCGGATCAATTGTTGGCCCATCAGAAGCATATGACTGATTCTGAGCTTGCTAGTTGTATCATGATAGCCTCGATGTCTTCTGAGCTATAGAAGCAGCATGAGCATATGGATGCTTATACTATTATTTATCATCTTTGTGAGTTATTTGATGAGCAAGCTAGATCCTTAAGGTTCGAGGTCTCTAAGTTTTTCTTTTTCTCAAAGATACAGGAGGGTTCGTTCGTGGTGTAATTTGTACTGAAGATGAATGACTACATTGAGCGATTGGGATCACTCAATTTTGCGATGGATCACAAATTAAGTATTGACTTAATTCTGCATAGTTTGTCCAAGAGTTATTCATAATTTGTGATGAACTATCAGATGAACAATCTTGAATCCATCATTCTTGAAATGATCAACATGCTCAAGACTATGGAATCTTATGTTAAGAAAGAACAGAAGACAGTGATGTTAGTTGACTCTTCTAAGAAAGGTTCTAAGAGGAAGTTAACATATCAATTCAAAGGGAAAAAAATGCCAAGACAGTAGAACCGGCTCCAAAGGATCTATGCCACCATTGTGGCAAAATGGGACACTGGCGAAGAAACTACAAGATTTATCTTGAGTCCGTGAAGAAGAAGAAGACATTTGATGCTCCATCTGCTTCAAATATATTCGTCATTGAGTGTCATACTATTTTCTCTGACACCTGGATATTGGATACAGGGTGTGACTCACATATATGTAATGATATGAAGGGTCTAAGGAATAGTAAAAAACTGGTCAAGGGAGAATCAAATTTGCGAGTTGGCACTAGAGCAAAGGTTGTAGCTGTAGCTATTAGAACTTATTTGTTGAAGCTCCCTAATGGACTAGTTTCAGAGTTGGATAGTTGTTATTTTGTTCCTGTTTTAATAAAGAATATTATTTCTATTTCTTGCTTAAATAGAAAAGGTTTTCATTTGACGTTTAGTAACAATTGTTATTATATAACTCTGAATGATATTCTTTATGGAATTAGAATTTTATGCAATGACATCTACGCATTAGATGTATCCAATAAAGTATTCAATATCGAAACGAGCAACAAGCATGCTCGAAAGGATAATCAGTTAACCTTCTACTTATGACATTGTTGCCTTGGCCATATAAGTAAGAGACGCATGTCCAAATTACACAAGTGTGAAATTTTAGAATCATTTGATACATGTGTCTCGTGCTTAAAAGGAAAGATGACTAAGTTATCTTTTACTGGAAAAGGTAAACCAGTGGGAGAGTTGCTCGGCCTTATACATACTAATGTATGTGGACCGATGTCAACTCAAGCATTAAGAGGTTATAACTACTTCATCATCTTTATCGATGATCACTCATGATTTGGGTATATGTATTTATTGAAATACAAGTATGAAGCTTTTAAAAGGTTCAAAGAATACAGAAATAAAGTAGAGAAACAACTTAACAAAAGTATTAAAATACTTCAATCCGATCGAGGTGGTAAATACTTAAGTCAAGAGTTTCAAGATTATTTGAGGGAAAATGAAATATTATCTCAATGGACTCTGCCTTATACGCCACAATATAATGGTGTATCTGAAAGATGAAACCGAATCTTATTGGGCATGGTTAGGTCAATGATGAATCATGCAAGTCTTCCCAAAATCTTTTGGGGTTATGCACTTAAGACAACTGTTTACTTACTAAACAGAGTCCCGACTAAGGCAATCTCTACTACTCCATTTGAGAAATGGACTAGTAAGAAACTACACCTATCTTATTTGAAGATATGGGGATGTCCTGCTTATGTGAAGAGGATTGTATTAGATAAGCTTGATGCTAAATCTGATAAGTGTTTGTTTATTGGATACCCTAAGGAAACAAAGGGTTATCAATTCTATCATCCCTTGGAATAAAAAGTGTTTGTATCAAGATATGTTGTATTCCTAGAGAAAGAGTTTCTCTAACAGGAAAATAGTGGGAGTGAAGTTGAACTTGAGGAAGTTCAAGAAACTCCAATAGATACAGAGGAAACGCCTAGTCAAGAACCACAACTGATCACTCATGATGATGAGTAATTGGCTGAACCTACGGTGACACAACTTGTTCATAGATCTCCTAGGACACAGAACATTCCTGAGAGATATGAATCTCTTATAAATGAATCGAATGACGTATTACTCATTAAGGATGAGGATCCTACTGATTATGAAGAAGTTCTGAAAATTTCAAAAAGGGACAAGTGACTTACAACCATGAAGTCGAAAATGGATTACATGTACGAAAACCAAGTTTGGAACTTGGTGGATCCACCTGAAGGCATCACACCTATTGGTTGCAAGTGAATTTTCAAGAAGAAAATCGACATGGATAGTAATGTAATTACCTACAAAGCAATATTAGTGACGAAAGGCTATCGTAAAAAATATGATATTAACTATGACGAAACCTTCTCACTAGTAGCTATGCTTAAATTCATTCGGATGCTCCTAGTCATATCAGCTCATTATGATTATGAAATATGACAGATGGATGTGAAAACAACTTTCTTTAATGAAAACCTTCTCAAGGACGTGTATATGATACAATCCAAGGGTTTCACGTCTACTGAAAGAAATAAAGTACGTAAGCTTCAACGGTCCATTTATGAACTAAGTAAGCATCTAAGAGTTAGAATATCTATTTTGATGAGACAATCAAAAGGTTTGATTTCTCACAAAATCTTGACGAACCTTGTATGTACTAGAAGGTTAGTGAGAGTACGATCGTATTTCTAGTATTATATGTTGACGACATATTACTTATAGGAAATGATGTACCTATTCTATAGTCAGTTAAGGTTTGACTATCCAAAATATTCTCCATGAAAGACATGAGAGAAACGACCTATATCCTCAGGATTAAGATATATAGAGATAGATCAAAACGGTTGTTTGGTCTTTCACGGTCTACACATATAGGCAGAGCTAAAACGGTTTAGCATGTATGAATCTAAGAAAGGTCTTATACCCATGAGACATAAGATTCACTTTTCAAAGTCTATATGCTCACGCACAGAAGATGAGAGGATTTGCATGAGTAAGACACCCTATGCATCTGCAATAGGATTTATCATGTATGTTATGTTATGTTATGTTATGTATGAGGTCCGATGTATCATATGCTCTTAGTATCACGAGCAGATACTAGTCAGATCTAGGCATGAATCATTGGGTGGCTGTCAAGGTAATCTTTAAGTACTTGAGAAGAACTAAGGATATGTTTTTGGTATATGGAGAAGGTGATATGGTTATACGCGGGTATATTGATGTCAGCTTCCAAATAGACAAGAATGACTCCAAGTCTGAATTTGGATACATATTCACATTAAATGGGGGGTGCAATAAGTTATAAGAGTTTCAAGCAAAACACCGTTGTAGATTCTACCTGTGAGGCGGAATACATTGCAGCTTCTGAAGCAACAAAGGAAGCAGTTTGGATCAAGAAGTTCATCACTGAACTTGAAGTGGTTCCAACCATTGTTGAAGCATTTTCAGTTTACTGCAACAACATTAGAGTCATCGTACAAGTTAAGGAACCAAAGTCTCACCAACGATCTAAACATGTGTTTCGCCGCTATCATCTGATCAGGGAGATTATTAGTAAGAATGAAATAC
Source organism: Hedychium gardnerianum (assembly GCA_038050645.1). Lineage (NCBI taxonomy): Eukaryota > Viridiplantae > Streptophyta > Magnoliopsida > Zingiberales > Zingiberaceae > Hedychium > Hedychium gardnerianum. Next base: position 2,020,719 of record JBBUKS010000078.1, on the reverse strand, counting down.
AACTCGAGAAGATTTCCACCGAAAGGAACCTAGCAGATCCTTTGACAAAGGCTCTACCACAAAGCAAGTTTGAGAGTCACGTCCAAGCCTACGGTATTGGACATCATGGCGATTGGCATTAGGCCAAGTAGGAGTATGTTATATCTGAGAGATTTCCTAAGGCAGTTGCTTTATGATGTACCTATTTATTAGATAAATAAAGATCCACTATTTGAGTGTGCATATTTTGTGTATATAATTAGATCTTAAACTCACTTATTGAATGTTCGTAATATGATTCATAGCATAAGAGAACTTGTGATTGGATCACAACTAGTGAGCATCTCTACATGTGTAGTTATGAATGTATTGAAATCTTTCCTAGTCGATGAATTGATGTGTTCAGACATTTTCAATTCTGTGAGACTAGCACAAGTTATACTCCTTTGTCTAACCAAGCAGTTGTTCCTCATTAGCTGGAGACATTGGGATGTCGAGAGTTAAACGTGAATGTTTGTTATAGTAACTAGTTCATCAGAGTGACCTGTTGTAAAACTTTATATAGTTCTCTATATATATAGATATGTCAATGGAGTTTTTACTGCAGCCCAAGTGCAAGTTTCCTTCGACTTGAAATATCCAAGTCACCTGGTTATGGAGACTCATATTTTGACATCCTAAGCAAGCATCTCCTTGGAAGTGTGACCCTAGGATGCTTGGATATAAGTTAAAATATCCGAATGTGTTTGGATAACCCAAAGAGGATTCATTGCTCCTTATGAGGAGATGTATATCTTATGGTTGCTTGTCAGGATTGTTACTCAAAGTCTTTGGCCAAAGCATCACGTGTTAAGAGTATTGTACTCTTGGACACATGCATGAGTAATTTAAATCCACAGGATGAGTAAGTATTACTTGGGCTAGGTGTGACGTAGTCAGCCTAGTGGGGACAGACACTTAGACCATATCCTAAACCAAGTGGGTATAAGACGAGTGAAAGGAACAAGCACAACTCACTATAGCTGCTGAAAAGTTTTAGAAGATGTTCTGGGATCAACCGTTGATTTTTTGATTAATTGGGGATCATGATGTACTACTAGATGCCACTCATGATCGATCCATGATTAATAGTCAATTATGGACGGCCAAAATAAATCGAAAACCTATTGGGTCTCACGCACTATGAGTTTATCCAAAAGATTTAAAATGAGTTTGAGAATTGAATTCTCAGATCGAGAGAGACTAAGTCTGTTCGGACAAGACGAAAGCAAAAATGGAAATAAGAGTGGCGCAACAGAAGTATGGATGGGCCACGCCTTTTGAAAATGAGTTAGACCATCTTTGGTTTAATTATAAACCAAAATTGGTTTGGTTTTTAATTAAGAGAGTTTTGGTTTTGAATCAAACAAAAAGCTTAATGGGTTAAGTTTTGGTTAAGAAAATTGGGTCGGGTTTGGGCTTTCTAATCCAACCCATCTAAAGGGATCTATATATTAATATAGAAGAGAGAAAAACATAACACAATTCATTAATTTTGTGATTAGGTTTTGAAAACATAATTCTCTCCTCTCCCTCTCCTCTCTTGTGTCACCGACCACAAGCCACCAAGGAGACTTGTTCTCCTTGGTCCGTCAGCCCTAGCCCCTCCGGCCACCACCACCCTCCGGCCAGCAGCCCACCCGCAGGTCACAAGGTCTCCGGAGGTGTTCCCTTCGACTGTTGGAGCGCTACCGAGCAAACAAAGACCGGGCAGATAGATTTTGTCCGCCCACCATTCAGCCCCTTCCCGACCTCCTTTCGCCTCATTTTAGGAAAGTAAACATTGCTACCGGATACCCAATATCTAGGGGTACTTGTTACCTCTTCGTCAGCGAAATTTGGATGTCGAAAATCTTTGGGAAGACCTGTTCACAGTGGGTTTTCCGAGAGGACAATGAGCTATTTTTTCGATTGTTCTCTCATGTTGATGTCGTTTGGTTGCGTACGCTATTGGACATCAAACCTCTTCTTCACACACAAGGCTAGTACCCTTCACGAGGGTGAAAGTCGTGACTTTAGAATTCATTTTGAAGATCACTCGGCGTGGATACAAATAGAGGCGAAGCTTCGAGAGCGTCGCTTCGTTAATGCAATTTCCTCTTTGTGTCATCCGTCAGGTATACCTAGCATAAATTTACTTTTCGTAAAATTTTAATATGCGATCATGTCTAGCATGTTGTATCCTTGTATGCGTGTGGTGTGTGTGATGTAATAAATTAGTTTATTATATTATTTTTATTTTTCGCTGTGTATATTTACGAAATGTGTTTTAGCACGCACCAACGTCGGGCTCCCATAACACTTATACCCATTGAGTATTTTTGTACTCACTCCCCCTTGCTTTTCTTTGACTTCTAAGTTAATAGGTATAGGATGTGTCATGTTGCCCAGAGGTTCTGGTTGTCGGTCTCATGCATTTCGAGATAGTTCATTTTCTGTTTCTTTACGGTTTGGTTTTCAGTTGGTTTTCTTTAGTATATGTTATTTGATATTTGTCTTTGTCTCGTTATTTTCCTCTTGTATATTTAAAAAAAAATTAAAGTCATGCATGCATGCAAATTCGTTACTTTTTACCTATATAAATATATATATCTTGATTTTGTTTCCTTATCTTTGCAATATTGGTTGCATATCATGTTGTATCTTATATTGTCACTAGGGGGTACCGTATAGTTTGGTCAATAAATATACCCTCGGGGCGTCATAATTTTATTGATATCAGAGCCAAGTTCAAGTTTGAATTGTGGGTTTTGTGTTGGGATTTCCTTCTCGTTTCGATTTATGATTTTTCAAATTTTGGGACCATAAGACAAGCCGAAGGACATCTCTAGGCTACAGGAAAGTATGTATACCTCTAGTGGTTATCTTACCTTTTGTTTTGACTATTTCTTTTAGTTACTTGTTAGACATGTTTTATATCATAGGAAATTGAGGTATAGTTGGTTAGACTTTCTCATTTAGTTGGTTATGTAGTGGTTACTATACCTTTCTATTAGGTACTTATTTACTCGATCATAGTAGGAATGACACCTAGTTAAACATCCCTTACTCACAGTTGCAGTCCAGGATGACCTCGAGAATAACCCGTGGACACTTAGGGACTCGACCATGATGAAGGAAATATCAACTCTTCGGATGCGCCGACTGATGAAGAGTCGGAAAGCAGGGGTCAAGCCCGTCAACAACTTAGTGGAGATCAAGGAGCACAATCTCAGGAAACACCAACAACAATACCCTCCCCCGCCACTACCACTTCGGTAATAGATAAGGTGCATATATCAATACTAGCTCAGTTAATAGAGAATTAATGTTCTCAACTCTATGGGAGATTCTGACCCATGAACCACTTGTACTTGATTGGATAACCTAGAAGGTACATTTGAATATATAACCTACACCGATGTGGCAAAGATGGAGCTAACTACATATCGCTTATGAGACCAGGCCACCATGTGGTGGAAGACTACAGAAGACGACCTTAGAGGAGCAGAACATCATTTGGTGATGATTTTGAAAGGCTTTTCAGAGAGATTTTCTCTACTTTAGTGGTTCGTCTTAGGAGTTCTTGAACCCTATGTTGGGTGATGTAGCACAATAGATTCCAAGGCGAAGTTTAGTTAACTCGCCGAATGTTGCCCCCACCTAATAGCTCAAGAATATAATTGCATGTTCTTTGCACCCAAGGTCTTAAAGCCTATATATAGATCATAATGTTAGGGCCCTTTGTCGGAGAGGCAGTAGATTGAGCATTTATGGGTGAAATTAAGAGAGTTTTGACACCATGATCAGAGGAATTAGCTGTAATCATCAAGGAAAGTATTGACTTTCAGTCAAGAAGATAAGGGTTTTCCTTGGACTTTGATAGTCATACCCTAGCCATAGATCGACAAGTGTTAGGAATGGTGGAGTTATGACATCAGTCTAGGCATGGACTGGTTGGCCATTTATCATGCAACCATTGATTGTCAAGCTAGAGTAGTAACTTTCAACCTCCGAACCAACCTTCTTGGAAATTCGTCGAGACAAATGATGAAGGAATATTTTTGTTTCGACACTATAAGCTAAGCAATTACTATCTGCTGGATGTCAGGGTATCCACTATCATCGAGGAGATCTATGAGGATAATAAGTCACTCCTCTCGGACTTTCGCATTATATGAAAATACCCTAACGTATTGCCAGACAAAATTCTTGATTTGCCACCTCGAAGGAAAGTGAAGCTCACGATTGAGGTACTTTCAAGGATAATATCTAAGACCCCATATCATATGATACTAAAGGAACTCGAAGATCTGAAGTCACGACTGCAAAAAGTTCATAGTTTTCTTAGATCAGTTGGTTACTACCGAAGGTTTGTAGAAGGTTTTCTGACTAAGAAAGAAGTGAAGCTTTCATGGACAGAGGATTGTGATTCGAGCTTCTAGAAACTTAAACAGAAACTAATAGGTGCACCAGTCTTAGTGATTCCTTCCAGTGAAGATGAGTTTGTCCTCTACACAGACACATTGTTGCAAGGATTGGGTGTAGTCCTAATGTAGTTTAACTATGTAGTACTATATGTCTCGTGCCAGTTGAAGGACCATGAGAAGAATCACTCTGTCCAACACTTGGAAATTACCAGTCATCCTCTTTGCTCGTAAGAATATGGATTTAAGGAAAAAAAATTGATGAACACCAAAAAGTGATACAGGTAACTATGATGGCTTAGTCGTCCTTAACCGAAGGGATCAAGGAGGCACAAGTTAATTATCAACACCCCTACAGTCTTAAGTAGCGGATTGGACTCAAGATGATCGATAGAGTTTTCACGCGATGAAGGTGGGACTCTCTGATTTCGAAGAAGACTATGTGTTTGAGGACTCACTCCAGAAAGCACATCGATCACGAGTCACAATTCATTCGGGAGGTACTTGCATGTAACAAGGACTAAAAAGGCTCCTTCTAGCGGTACGGTAGGAAGGACATTGCAAACTCGTAGCTCGATGCTTGATGAGTCAACAAGTGAAGACAGATTATCAGAAGCTAATAGCACTACCCCACAGAAGGGGCATGACGTGATTTGGGTGATCATTCATTGATTAACCAAATCTTCCCATTTTTCCCCGATTCGTAGTACTGACTTTTCGGAGCGCTTGGCCGAGTTTTTAACGAGCTATGTGTACAAAACTTCTTTTGGTGCAACTTTTCACCCTCAAATAGATGAACCGATGGAGTGTACCATTCAAAGTGTGATGAGCCCAAGTGAAAGCAGAACATTAAAGTAGTGCAGCGGAAGCGTGGTGGGGCCATAACCCACCGAGAGTGTCATAGACCCACAAGCTGATTTCGAAAGATTTTATGTTGTACCTAAGTGAAAATAGGAACATAGTACAATGGACTTTGGAAGGTGTATGATTCAATTTGGGTAATCATTGAGTGAGAAACCAAGTCCGCCCATTTCCTACTGACTCTTTAAATTGACTTTTGGATCGCTTGATAGAGTTTTCGACGAGCCATGGGTACAAAACTTCATTTTGTGCAGTACTACAGACAGACACATAGACGGACGGAGCGCACCATTCACCCACTGGAGGATCCACTATGAATATGCTCAAAGGAATCTGGATGCAGCTAAGAGGACCATTTACACAGTGGATGTTATTCCACAACATAGCTAGATAATAGTGTGAGAGTAGCGAAACCACGGTGGACTCATAACCCACAGAATGGTTATTATCTACTTTAGAAGTAGATCATTATATAATGCGATAAGAGAACCTAACTCCCTGATATTTAGGGACATTTTCAAGGTAGTAGAATGAGTCAGTATAGTAGGATACTATTTAGTTGATACCCTTAGCTTTGGTAGCAACACATGATAGCTTTCATATTTGTATAATACGAAAGTGTGTACTAAATTTTAATCATAGTGTAGAGGATACTGTTGTGTCCATTCCAACTTGAGATGACCCATAAGGAAATTTCGAGTTCATAACCTTAATCGAAAGGAAAATTAATTGCGGGAAAAAAACAACAAAACCATCCAATGATTGGAAGTTGGATGACAACAATAGCAGTGATCAGAAGGTTTTCAAAGTTTATAACTTTAAGATAATTGTTATATATACATAACTTATCGTAGGAATATCAGAATTAGGCATGGACACCATCAATACATTCACTATACTTTTCTTTTTCATTACATGTCAACTTTTCAGAAATCCAAATCTTCTAGATCCATCAATGAATTTTGATCAAAACTCATTGATGGACGTAGAGAGCTCTGATCAGACTCATTCCAAGTGCTACAGGTTTTTGAAGTGCCCAGAGTCTATATGTGCCCAGAGATGTCAGCTTGAAGTCATTAACAACAGTGATCAATTTTTTTTTTTAAATTTATGATTTTAAGACAATTGACACATACATATCGTAGGGATGTCAAAACTATGCATGTACACCATCAATACCTTCATTACACCATCCTTTTCCATTATATGTTAATTTTTTAAAAATTCAAATATCCTAGGTCTATCAATGAGTTTCGATCAAAACTCATTGATGAACCTAAAGAATTTTGATTTGACCCATTCTTACTCCTGTAAATTTTTACAGTACTTCAGAGTTCAAATATATTCTTATTTATTATTTTTAAAAACTAACACCACAGTTTAATATATCAACATTATCTTGGTGTTGATTTTTAGAAATCAACATCACCGTGGTGCTGGGTTTTAGAAACCAACACTACGGCGATTGTTGGAGCTAAAAGATGAAATGATTGTTGCATACCTGCAAAAGAGAAAAGAGAGGAAAGTAAGTGTTGCATACAAATAAAAGAGAAAAAAAAATTTATCAAAAAGATAAAATATAAAAAGATATATCTTTTTGGATAATCTCAAATTTTGAAATATTTTTAAATTAATATGAAATATTAAGTAAAAGATAAATCATTGATTAATAAAACTTTTAAGTATTTATTTATTATTTTACACAATTATTTAGTGTTTGACATGACCTATAACAATGTATTCAGCTGATATGACATGAAATTGACGTGACCGGATCTGAGTCGATCGCCGTCCAGTAGAACCGACCGTTACGTCTGTTTCGTTGAATGACTCGGATTTGAGCTGGCATGAGGCGGTGAGAGGTTGTAAATGCGTCGGATCTGTTGAATCCTATTTCGGGATACCGTGAACGCAGCGTCGCCTTTCCCTTCGCTTCGTCTACCTTCCGCATTGGCGGCGCAAGGGCCGGCGATTTCCTCATCTCCGCCACCACCTGCCCTGCATCCCTCCCCGCCACTTGAGGAATTTTGCTTCCACCGCCTCCTGCATGGAGGATCCGGCAGCACCCTGCCCCCACCTTCCCCTTTCTTGGCCCCCGGATGGCTCCCTGTCGATGGACTGGATCCGGCTCTTGACGGGCATCCTCGATTGGTCCTCGCGCAACCTTCCGCCTTCGGATCTCCCTACCCTCCTCCCTTTTCCCGTCCTCGCTCGCCTCCTCCTCGCCGCCTCCGATGTCCTTCACAAGGAGCCTAATTGCGTGAGAATTCACGCCGACAAAGAGGAGCTGAGCAGCGTCGTCGTTGTCGGGGATGTTCATGGTCAGCTACACGATGTCTTGTTCTTGTTGGAGGACGCTGGGTTCCCGGCGGAGGATCGGCTGTTCGTCTTCAACGGTGATTATGTGGATCGGGGCGCGTGGGGGCTGGAAACCTTTGTTCTTCTGCTGGCTTGGAAGGTCTCGTATTTTCCTTTCTTTTTCTATAACAAAGCTAGGTTTTCTTACCTGATTAATGAGTTTATGGTAAAGCTGTGACGTTTTGGACCTTTTACTCTGTAAACTATCTGTTCCTGCCTGAGACCGCCGACGGGTGAGCTACCGGTGAACTGTCTCTTCTGTTGACGGGCACTGGACTGTCCAGGATGCTCGCCAAGTCTGAGATGGAGAGAAAGAGAAAGAGAGGGTTAGAATGAAAGCCAAGGATGCCCTGGCTTAGCCACTCTGACGCCCAAGTCAGGTTTTTGGAGAGGAAAGGTGAAGAAGAAGAACAGGAGAGAGGCAGTAGATGCGTGTGTGCATGTATCTTGGTCCGCGTGAGTGGACTCCTTTTATATCATTGTTGCAAGAATGAAATGATATCTCTCTCCAGATGTTAATGGATGGGACGCCATACTCGCGGTAAGAGGATGCCACATCGCCGTATCCAAGGGTCACATCACCTATGTCATGTACTGTAGAGGACCATGCTATTCCCAATTGTAATACACCATGTGTCTCATGTTGTTCCACGTGCTATGCTAACCCACGCGTTGCGTGCTCTGACAGCCCCATGTGATCCCACGTGTTACTAATCAGCCGGGATAGTTGGGCTAGAGGGTTTGGCATATTAAGGCGAATGAGTATGAGCACCGAATCAATGTAGCTGAGTCGAATGGATGTGAGCATCGGATTAGTGTAGATGAGTCGAATGGAGATGAGTGGAGGGTCTGGTTGGTTGGTGGGATCGACTGGAGACAAGCGGAGCGTCCGATCGGTGGGACCGACCGGAGACAAACGGAGCACCCGATCGGTGGGACTGACTAGAGGCGAGTGGAGCATCCGGTTGGTGGGAGGAGACTAGCGGAGCGTCTGGTCAATGGGACCGATTGGATGTGAGCAGAGCGTACTAGCGTATTGAATCGGTGGAGCTGAACTGAATGGGGAATCACTCTCATCTCGAGCTAATCGAGCGGAGGTGATCCGTTTGACTCATCTTGACTTTGATCTCCATCTCAGCATGACTATTGACCTACCAATACTTATCATATCACTATCCTTACATCACAACCGGTCTTTGGGTTAATTTTATTAATTCATATTGGTTGGTTAACATTTGTTGGAAATTGGTTCTTGTAACCAATTGGTCGAACAACGATATGGACATGAACGACTATATTACGAGTAGACTATCGTAAATCAGTTTATCAGGCGAATGAGAAATTAATATCCAAAACTATTTATAGATAAAATTGTGATATTATCGGTTTAGTCTGGCTTGAACAAATGAGGGCTTGAGTTCGTACATGAGCATGTTCCATGGACGTCAACCCATGAATGCTAACTCGAGTATGATCAAATGTTGATTTGTTTGACACTAAAATCAAGGGATTTCTAAGATGCATGTTAATTGCACGTGAAAGAATGACAATACCGATTTATACTTGCTTTCATAGTACCAAATGACACATGAGAATGGTAGTGTTTGACACTTTTCAGATGGGTTCCCCTTGCTCGAGAAGAGAGATTTGTCTTTCCTCCCATTAATGGAAATATTCCATTCATGTTTCTAGATATACTTGTTTACCTCTTCAATACTATATAAAGGCCCCAACACAACTCTCTCAGATCTCTCAATTCTCAAGTTATGAGTTCTTCTGTTGAGTTTTTCTCTCTCCCATTAAATCGTATGTCATTGTATATTGGAGGCAATTGTCAATCAATTATTGTAAGTACTTATGCTGGCAATATCGTTTAATTGTAAGTACTTATGCTGGCAATATCGTCCTAAAGAGAGAAGGTTTGTCTTCACCTCGACCTTAATTCTTTTATCCAAAGGGTTCAATTGATCCAAAAGGGTGTGTCGACATCCATAGAGATGATTCATTAATTGACATTATTAAGGGTGTGTCGGCATATGTTTACCGGTTGAAGAGGTACCTCGACAGTCGAAGGAGTGTTTCAAGAATCTTAAAGGGATATGATTCGTGTCTCCATAATGATGTGCCACTAACTTAAGCAATTGATTTGTGAATGAGTTGACTACTGGACCCAAGACGTTGGACCAACACCATTAATTAAGAGAAATTCCAACAACAATTTTAAAATGATATCGTGGTTATGGTTACCATGTCCCCACTCCTATTATAGAGAAACTAAACAAATTTTTTGGAACCAACTTCTAACGATGGCAATAAAGGCTACTGTATTACTTGAAAAAAAAATGTACCTTATATGATTGCCATCGAAAGATGCTGCTAACCCATTCGAAGATGAATCTCAAGCTTAATCACATGGAAAAATAGAAATTTCTATGTAAGAAGCATAGACGTCAAACTATACAACAGATATAGTGCCACCATTATTGTCAAGGCTTTAGGGGACTAAAAACACAAAGCAGAGGATGGTAAAGCGGAGGATGGTGACATAAAAGTATCCAAAAAGAGAGCCAACAGAAGGGTTCATATAGAAGCCCGGGCCCACCTTTGTAGAGGTCGAAATGGATGTTTGAGTCAGAATGATTGTATCGCACTTGTTGCAGTTAACTAAGGGATAGAGTTTCACACTTGTTACACCAAAGCCAAAAGGTTCAACCATAAGCAAAGTAAGGTTCTGGGCTTCGAGATGAATGGGCAATCATGAAACCTTGGCTCTAATGTTCAATAGGTAATAAATTCACTCTTGTTATGCGCTTAACAAGCAATAAAGTCCAGTCTAGTCTTATGGCTCATGGTGAATAATGACCGATGTGAACCTAAAAAAAAAAATGATTAACCAGGTCAGGTAATGTCGGACCTGGGGTGACCCGCCTGGCCCCATCGAAGTTTCCCACCGACCACCAGGGTAAATCGAAAAGCGCTAATGGAGGCTCATCCAAATGACCAGCATTCTTAGGCCTGTTTCTCATTGGAGGAAAAATTTCCTGTAGTGCGCCACAGCTGATGACCGCTGTGAACCTAGTTTGTTTATCGAGATGCTTCCCCGGTACAAACTTTGCTCACATATTGGATATGATAACCGAAGATGGTTCTTGATAACAAAGGCACTCTAGTCAGCAATCTAATCAAATAACCACAATTTTAGCTTGATCGAGCACTCTAATCGTATGATCACGACTTTGGCTTGGCGTGATCAAAAGAACAAGAGATGTGAGTTTCCTGAGTCAAGTGCCTCTTAAAGAACAAATCCACCTCTAGTCAACACTCTGATGTGGCAGCCATAGATTTCTCTTGGCACGATTTGAAGCGATGCATGCTTCATGGTAGAGTGTCTCTCGAACAATAAATGCACCTCTAGTCAACACTCCAATGAGAGGGCTCTAGCTTTAACTCTATGAAATTAGAAGACCAAGAGATGCATGCTTTCTAGATTGAACATTTCTCGAGAACAAGCATAATCTTAGTCGAATAACCACACCCTTATCTTGGTGAAATCGGAAGACCAAGGGATGCTTGTTTTTTATATTGAATGTCTCTTGAGAATGGTGCAAGTCGATCCCACCTAGTGGGATAATGCTTAGTTATTGTTGTTGTTTCTTGAGAACAGTGCAATCTTTGTAGCACTTTGGTCGAATATTCGTAACTTTAGTTCAGTGAAATCAGAAAACCAAGATATATATGCTTTCTAGATCGAGCACTTCTCAAGAACAAATGCAATGTTTGTTAGCATTCTAATCACACGACTATAAATTTGGCTTGGCAAAATCGGCCAAGGGATTCTAGATCAAGTGATTCTCAAGAACATACATAATCTTGATCAACTCTTGATTAGACAACTGTAACTTTAGTTTAACGCGATCAAGAGGCTAAACAAGGATGAGCAATTTTGAACTAGAATGTGGCTTTGGGCTATGCAAAGGGAACTTTACCAAAAATGTTTACAACATTTGTTCTTTCACTATAAAGGATAGTTCATTGATGATCGAAAGAGATATGCAGACTTGCTGAGAAGTAAGATCGAGGCCTTTGAGGTGTTTAAAAACATTATAAATGAGATTGAGAAAAATAACTAAGCAAAATCATTTATAATGATTGAGGAAGAGAATGTAGGGTATTGTTCGAAGATTTTTTTTTTTTTTTTGAGATCTGTTGCTATAATCTACCTATTGGAACTCTTATTTGAGATCCGTTGAAAATTATTTATAATTTATATTCTTGTGGGGGGAATGTTGTAAATTGGTTCTTGTAATCAATTGGTCAAATAGGGACATGGATCACTATTTCACGAGAAAGACTGTCATGAATCAATTTTTCTCTTAGTGAATGAAAAATTAATGTCAAACTACTTGAGTGATAGATGAAATTGTGATGTTATTGATTTGGTCCGACTTGATCGGATGAGAGCATGAGCTCATAATCCATGGACACCAATGCATGAATGTTAACTCAAGTATTCGCCAATGTTGGTTCATGTGGGACTAAGTTGAAGGGATTTTTAGGAGGCACATTAATTGCTCATGAAAGAATGATATTATCAGTTGACACTTGCTTGTATAGTTCCAAATGACATTTTGGAATTGCATTGTCCAGCACTGTTCACTGTTTAGCTGATGTTCAGATGAGTTCCCCTTGGTTACAAAGATAGAATAGAAGAAAGATTTGTCTAATGGAAATATTTTATTCATATTGCTTGTTCATACATGTTTTTACTACCTCTCTATCATTATATAATTCCCCAAGACTGCTCTCAAATTTAGAGTTCTCCTTTTGATTTCTTCTCTCCCCATCTCCTTTGTAAAGAGTTCTCATCTCTATGGATGTCAATGCACCTTTTCATGTCAACTTACCCCTTCAGATAAGAGAATTAAGGTTGAAACGAAAATAAATCTTCTCTCCTTGAGATGATATCGCCTCAGGTAGGTGTTGCCAAGATATAAGAACCTATGACTCAAAATAAGAGCACTCCAAATTTCGAGCCTTGGTTAAGTCAGTGACTGACAGTAATAAATCGGAGACAATATTACTGGAAGGGGTACATCTACCACCCAAAGGGATGCTTTGACAGCGAAAAGGGTGTGTCGAGAATGTAAAGGAATATGATTTATCGTCGTACTGATGTCCCACCTTCTCAAGACATTGACTTATCAATGAGTTGACTGAGGGGACCCAACATGCCGGACCAATCTCATTAATTGAGAGAAATTCCAACAAAATCATTGTTGTTGGATTTTATCAAACTAACCCTTGTCCAAAAAATCATAATTTTGGAAAGGCCAAATACCCAAATCTGACTTAATGAAATGGAATGCTTAGAAAGCGTGTCCCACCTAAATCATCGATTGTGGGATTATACCAAAGAAAAATTCATGAAATAGGCTAACAGATATTTGTAAAATCAAGAATGATAATCTTTGTAATTATTTTTGCCAATATTTACTTTAATTTAGTCATTGTTATCAGAGGAAAAATTAAAAGACATCTGCTAAAGGATAACACATGCAATTGAAAGTAAGGGAAAATAAGTAGACAATTGCTAACGTGATTGAACTGTACGTGAAAGATATTACTAAATGGATTGAATCCTGAGGTTGAAAATATGACTAAATAATTTCCATTGATCTTCCCAACAATGCCTAAAGAACTTGGACTCATTTTACCAGTTTGTTATCAATGCATTTTTTTCAAGAACCTGCAAGCAGAATAATAGAAGTTCAATCAAAAATGTGAAAGTTCTGGTACAAATTGACTCTGCTAGTTCAATTTTTTAAAGAGAAAATCAGATAATAGCAATGATAGTCTATTTCTTCAAACCACTAGAGCAGATAAATAAAATACTTACATTGCTGGAAAGCTCAAATTATTGACTTTACATCAAATAGTTTTTGATTCAAAATAATTTAATTATTGGTTTATAGGTTTTTCTACCGCATCGAGTGTTTCTTCTCCGTGGCAATCATGAATCAAAATATTGCACCTCAGTGTATGGTTTTGAGAATGAAGTATTGGCTAAATATGGAGACCAAGGCAAACAAGTTTATAGGAAATGCTTAAGATGTTTTGAAGATCTTCCCTTAGCCTCTGTTATAGCAGATTCTGTATATACAGCTCATGGAGGACTTTTTCGCAGCATAAATGTTACTCCATCAAAGAGATCAAAAGGTAAAAAAGGTCGTAGGATAGTTACTAATGTTGAAACCTCGTTAAAGTTGGGTTCCATGGAAGAGCTATCAAAAGCAAGACGAACTGTGCTTGATCCTCCATGGGAAGGATTGAATCTGATTCCTGGTGATGTACTGTGGTCTGATCCATCATTAGCCTTGGGTCTCTCTCCGAACAAGGAAAGGGGCATTGGTTTGATGTGGGGCCCTGATTGCACTGAAGAGTTCCTTAAGAAAAATCAGTTCAAGGTTTGTTATTTATTGTTATCATCCATTTTAGTTATTTCTTGATCTGTTTCTTTCATAGATTATTTTCCATGTCGTAATTCGTTCCTCATTAGTTATCAAATCTAGTTGCTTTATTTTTTTCAAAATATCACAACAGAGTCAGGAAGACATTTTGCATTGTTCTTTAATCCTCCTGTCCTAGTATAATCCTCTGGACTACAATGTGACCCGGCTGTTCTTAAAGTCAGAATGAATGGCATATTGAGATTTATTAGCACTTGATTATTGTACCTGAAAAGTATAGATATATAGGAAATTTTTAGTCAATTTTTTTTTTCTGTTTGCATTTTTTTTAGCTTGCGCACTATAACCCAACCCTAAAGGCAAAATCTAATTGGCTTAACCCCGGATCCAAAAAAAATTAAACAAACAAAAAAAAAAAATTCTTGCGCATAGCGACGTGCACAGGATAACAACAATATATATATATATATATATATACACACAAAAAAAAATATGTGATTTGCGACGAATTTAATTAAAAAATTCATCGCAAAAATTATTAACGACGAAAATTGCGACGAAAATATTTTAGTTGCAAATAAGTCGTTGCAAAATTCTGTGACGAAATAATAGGAATTTGTCGCAAATATTGCAACAAAAGTGTTTTCGTCGCAAAATTCGTTATAAATTTGCGACAAAAAAAAGTTTTGTCGCAAAATTTACATTAGAATTAAGCTCATCCCAAGACGAAAATCGGTGATGAAAAAATAGTTTCGTCGCAAATTGGCAACGAAAACTTTTTCGTCGCTAATTTGCGACGAAGCTTGATGTCGTCGCAAATTTGTGATACAATAGTTAATTTACAATAAATTTGTGACGAAAAATTTTTGTCGCAAAACTCAAATTTTTTTCACATTACCTACCTGTATATGCATTCTTTTGTGTATACAAATCAAACAAACCTGTATATATATTTCAGATCAACACATACAACACATATACAATACATACATACAAACCCTTCAAGTTTAACAACACATACAAAGTTAAATAAACAAAGTTTCGAAACAAACAAAGTTATCGTATCCAAATTCACAACACATACAAGTCATCATATCCCATAACAAACACATATCCCATAATCTTTACAACACATACAA
>JBBUKS010000078.1:1948532-1961625 GCA_038050645.1 Hedychium gardnerianum | reverse complement strand
AAAATATATATACAAATCTTCATTCTATTCTTGAATTAAGAAATACTTCACGGGTTTAGCTAATAGAGGAATAAGATTTGTGCAGACAATATCATATAGTTGGAGCTAAGCATCATTAAATGGCACCGGTGGTCATGGCTAGATGATCAAACCCAATTTAGCAGAACCAAATCGAAATATGTCCCGTGAAGAAAAATGACCAAAGAGAAGGGAGAATTAACTCCCTGTACTCAGCTCGAATTGAGGGTGGCAGAGGTGGCCGGCGACAGAGAATGTTGCAGCCAGCTGCGTCTTCTGTGTCCGATCGAGGGTTGAGGGGAACACGGCGGTTGCACCGAGTGATGGCTACGCCTAGTGTTGTCGGCCGGAGAAGGGAGAGGAGAGTTCGAGAGATCCCGGCGACAAGGAGTTCGACGACGGCGGTGGCGTTGAGGCGCGGCAAAGGTGGCGCGGCGGTGGAGGAAAGCAATCTTGAGAGAACAGCGGAGGAATCAAGTGATGAGAGGGGAAATCGGCGGCCGGCGGTCAACGTGGAGGCGCGGCGACGGCGGCGCTGTTGAGTGCCGGCTGAGGAGGGAATCGGGGAATTGGTGAGGAGAAGCCGATTTTGATTCAAAATTAGGGCTTAAATTGAAACCATATAGTAACGAGATTAATCAATTCCTCAATTAATTGATATTCCAAACAGGCCCTCCAAAAGCCTATTATTTATATCCCCGTGAATTCCTTCAAATAACTCCAATTAAATCCCAGAAAATTTCTAAAAATCCCAAAAATTCTTTGATCTTATTTCCCGGTCAACGCACACATTTTAAATTATTTATTTTTCCCGTATTTAACATAATTGGCTCTAGGGCTTCTACTAACAACTATGACTCAGACTATGATGGGTATAAACTAGACAAAAAAAAGTACAAATGATAATTGCCAATTTTTAAGTCAATGTCTAGTCAGCTAGTGTAGTAGAAAACAATACTATGTTGCCTTATCTACTACTGAAGCGGAATACATAGCAATAGGGGAATGTGTATTTCAACTACTATGGGTGATGCATATATTAAAAGATTTTTAATTAAATTACAAAAACACTAAAGTACTAATTGATAACATAAGTTCAATCAACCTAATTAAAAATTTAATACACCATTCAAGAACTAAACATATAGAAGTAAAATATCATTTTGTTAGGGACCATGTAACTAGAGGTGATATTGTACTTAACTATGTTGAGTCCAAGTCAAACCTAATGAACTTTTTTATTAAACCCCTATCTGAATTGAGTTTAGCACACTTCTAAGACAACTAAGAATGTACTCAGTAAAATATGTGTTACTTATGCTTTTTAAAATTTATGCTTTTTAAAACTTATGTTTTTCAAAACTTATGTTTTTCAAAACTCATGTTTTTTAAAACTAATATTTTTCAGAACTTGTGTTTTTTTCAAAACTCATATTTTTCAAAACTCAAGTTTTCCAAAACTTATGTTTTTCAAAAACTTATAGACTTTTTGCTTGCATTTTGGATTTAGCCTAGGTCTTACCATAAAATGTATGATCCTATAGATTTAGGCAACCAACATCTCACAAGCACATTAGGATTAACTTGTGTACTAAACCACTTAGAACGGTGTGGGATGTTTAGGTCCAAGCCTAGATTTCAGATTTTTATATTAGTCCATCATCATAAATCTGGATTAAAAACTTAAAATTAATCAAGTTGAGTGATCCTTCATAGCCAATGACTAGCTAGAAATATGTACTTAACTTGACAAACTTAGTGAAAGTTGTATCTTATGATAGTAAGTTATAAATAAAAGTTAAACATTTTGATAAGAACAATTTAATAAATAATTTATATTCAGATATTATATTTTTTATTAAATCATGCATATTCAATTGCTTATCACACATGCTTGCTTGATAAAGTGCTTAAGTTAATATGTTACTGCAAACTTTAAAAGTCCTTGTTCATATTCATTACTCGTTATGCTTAAAAGAATG
The DNA here is from genome assembly GCA_038050645.1 of Hedychium gardnerianum. Taxonomy (NCBI): domain Eukaryota; kingdom Viridiplantae; phylum Streptophyta; class Magnoliopsida; order Zingiberales; family Zingiberaceae; genus Hedychium; species Hedychium gardnerianum. The sequence goes on along the minus strand of JBBUKS010000078.1, from coordinate 1,959,625 downwards.
GATTCTAAAAGGGGTAGAAAGTTAAAAATATTTTTTCGAAAAATTTCAAAAAATTCTTTTAATTTTTTTTTATCTTTTTCAAAATTTCTTTAAATTTTTTTTTCTATTTTTTAAAATCCTTTTCAATTTTTAAAATTTTTTTCTATCTTTTAAAATCATTTTCAAAATTTCTTTTAATTTTTTTTCTATCTTTTACAAATATTTTACAAGATTACCTTAAAGTTTCTCTATTTTTATTTTTTTTTAATTTCATTTTTTTCTATCTTAAAATTTTTGTTTCAAATGTCCTTTTAATTTTTTTTCTATCTTAAAATCCTCTTTTTGAAAATTTTCTCTCTTCAAATTTTTTAATTATATTTTAAAATTCCTTTTACATTTTTAAAAAATATTTTCCATATTTTTTTCTCTTAAAATGTTTTACAAATCTCTTTACAATTGTTTCATTTTTCAAAATCTTTTGAAAATGTATGGTTGTTAAAGCCTTAAAAAATTAGTTTATACTTGCATTCTATATACGTTTTTTTTCTAGGTACATCTCAACCAAATTATAGGTGTTCTTTTTAAGGAACAAAATTTCTTTTAACTCCCTAATTTTTTTTAGTATGTTAAAGGGGGAAATAATCGGTTAAAGTTAAGTATTTTCAATTTTTTTTTCAAACTTCTAAGACGTTAATTTCAGGTGGAGCGATTAAATTAAGGGGGAGCATTTATTTTAAAAGAAAATTAATATATATTTTTTAACTTTAAATCAAGTTATCATAATAAAAAAGGGAGAGATTGTTGGTATTGGGAGTGTCAGATAATCGAATTTGAATTTTGATATTGACAAAGGGTTCAAAGTTAAGCTTAAATTGTGATCTAACAAAGTTGATCAAGTGTGCAGGTAGCTCAATCAAGAAAGTCCTATTGAGACTAGGCAAGTGAAAGTCTCAGTAAGATTAGATAAGTGAAAGTCCTAGTAAAACTAGGCTAATGAAAGTCTTAGTGAGATTATGCAAGGAAGAAGGTGGTTAAGTCTAGATGAGCTAGCGGAGTGACTATCTAGATGGAAGGACTTGATGGGTCAGAGAGGACTGGAGGTCGAGTCAGAAAATCTCGAGGGTTTCGGATGCTGAGTAGAGAAAGCTCAAATAGGTTTGGAAAGACCAAGGTTTAGCCAATGATAAGTTAAGGTAGGTTCCTAAAGTGGAGTGATTCTTCCGAAAGGAAGAACTAGTAAGGACGAGTCCTCTTTACGGGGACATCCTTAGGCATCGATTCGATTAAGGGATTCACTTGAATTCTGAGGTCGAGATCGGACAATTAGGGGACTGTCAAACTTAATTATGCATTTAATATTATTGTTTTTGTGCTAACCCGTATTTTGCAAGATCGACAGATAGATCAGCCGAATTGGTAGATTGAACAGGATCGGTAGATCGAATGTTGATATGTTAGCTAAGTCTTTAAGTGTGCTGATGTGACATATGACATTGACTGTCTAAGTCTCGGATTACTGACGTGGCACATGATAAGGATAAAATGGGCTAACGTGGCGAAAGGATAAGGTTTGACTTGCTGACATGGTAGAGGGACCGGTCAAGGATAAGGATCAAACTGTTGACTTGGTAGAAAAGGCTCATCGACAATCTGACGTGGTGAAATAGGAGTGGCCAAGGTTGGATTGGTAGACCGATCGACTGAATCTAGATTTGGTTTCTACATCGATCGGTATACCAATCAAGGTGATCAGTAGACCGATCCGAGCCTATAAAAGAAGGCCTCATGCCGAGGTACAAACATCAACTTCAAAGTGCTCCAACTCTTGTCTTGCGAAAAGATTGCCAACTCTACGCCGAAACGCCACTTCGACAATTGCACTCTACTCCAAACTTCTTTTTGTTTGGTATAAAAGTCTTTTGTTTTATCATCTTTTGTACTCGTATTTTCAAGGAACGATAAACTTGTTACCGTTCCTCATCTATTGTAAAGGAGACACCTATTTCTCTTTTGAGAAAAAGAATACTAGTGGATTGTCCATTGAAAGTGGTCAACGACCATGAACCTTGGACTAATAGCTACCTACATACAAGGAACCAATTGAAAACAAAGTTGTTCTTGTGTGCTTGTTTTGTTTATTTCCGCTGTTGATCTATGAAAAGATAAAAGAGAGTTTTCGAAAAATATGAAAAAGTGGCACGCACTATTCACCCCCTCTAGTGCTTTCTCTATCATACAATTTTAACCAAATTGGTGAATAGTATTTTGATATAATAGTGTCCAGATATCCCAAATCTTAAACCCTAAACTCACACAAAATATGTTGTAGGAGCTACTGGTTAATTTCTACACATTGTAGCAGCTATCAAGTAGCTTCTATACGTTGTAATAGTTATTGGATTATTTTTGTACGATATAAATCTTTAATCCTAAACTCACCCTAAACACTTTGTAGTAGTTACTGAGTATCTTCTACACGTCTACTGAGTATCTTCTACAAGTTGTAGCACGGTATAAATCCTAAATTCATCTTACACATGTTATAGCAACCGTCCGATAACTTCTACACATTGTATAAGCTACCTAGTAGCAATTACACATTGTAGAAATTTTGGAATAAAATCATGAGAGAGGACCGCCCATTTGTTTGTTTGTTTGTTTTTTGGGAAAAAAGATGCTCAATTGACATTTCTCTTAATTTGGGTGCTTTTTTGATTTTTGTCCAAAAAAAAAACAGCATAATATAATTTCACTTTTCCTCTTTGTCCCCTTTAGAAGCTTCCCCACCTTCGTCTTCATTATGTAAAGAAAATGGGATAGTAACAAGATTTCAAGCTCAAGATTATAGTTGAATCAAACAGAAGGAAAAAAAATCTAGGTCAAAACTCTATGATTGACATCCACATATGCTCATTGGAGCTTCATCTTCACACTGTGTGCAATTTATCTGACAAAAATAATTTACAAAATGTCTTATAAACTCTCGGGCATCAAAACTGGACATTGATCCAACTGGATAACCAGAAGAACTATTTGTTATATGTTAGCATCTACAAATACAAATATGTGCATCTCTTTTTCTCTTAATCCAGATTAAGGACATCAATACACAAATTTGGACAAATAAGGCAACTCAACTGAGACAGCAATATCATTGGACTTCTGAAATCTTCTCCTCTTACAAAAGCATATGTGGTGGACCAGACTGAGCTATGAACTGCTTGCTGTACATCCGGTGTCGCCTCTCCCTCACATAAATGACCCAAAAAATCAAAGACAGCATAACGGCAGTAGATACCATCACAAGACCAGTATAGGTCCATGCACTATATAGTTCGAGGCCAGGACAATTGTTCTCACTTAATGAACTAAAGGTATCGCGCACAAAAGTGCAATCAGCTAGCTGAAGGAGGAAAGGTCCATATAAGTAAAGTCCTTTGCTTACATTTGTTGCTGCTGTCATTTGATTGTAGATGCCTGGAGTAAGTCGACCAACTGTTGTGCAAACATCATTTCCGTTTACTGATGTGATTTCACAAATGTAGCTTTTCCATACCTGCATCAGGAATTACGAACACAAATGTATGTGGTCATTTGGTTTTTCTGAATTAACAATCATAACAGCTATATTGTCCTGCATTACTTCAAGAATCATAGACAAACTCCACTTAAGATGTTTACTTACCGTGGATGAGTTATGGAAGTTGACCTCCCCGGTGGCACACGCACGAGTACTCATGTCGGGGTTGTATGGATTGCAGAGTGCGGGCACCTGTGGACCAGATTGATTGTAATATAGAGGGGCTAGAACAGGAGGGAAGTTTCCGTTGGAAACATTGCTGATGACCTGATTGACAACATTCACAATCTGGAAGGTAACTTCCTTGCTTCTGTACATTGATTCATTGGCAGTAGTAACATCAACACAGGGAAGAATGTCATCTAGTGCTGTGTGTGAATGTGGATGATCAACCCATTGATCCATTGCGACACATGCATCTCCGACCACACTACCAAACAAACAGTTGGTATTGGATTCCAATTGATGTTTTGACTTAAACGCAAGATAAACCAGTGAGTAATGACTACATTTCAGATATCAAGCCATCTGTATAATTCTCTACTTACTTGTGCAGAAGAAGAAAAACACCACATAAAATAAATGTGCCTGCTACAAGGATCCATCCAACAAGTATTAACCTGCATAGTTTTTACAATTTTTTTTTCATGTCCCTGTCCAATAGCAACTTGGCCAAAAGATGATATAACACGAACAACATGGTGAAGAATTACTTTCACATACATTGACACAAGGAATTGCAGCCCAAATATGGAGAAAACTGCAAGTTAAAGATAGGAAAATTGATAATTTAGTGATCCAAAAAATGGAAGAAAGGCTAAAGCTTCACAATTGTAGGTTAAAGTGCTTACGGAATCCAAGGAACGCCAAACCTAGCATGACTGCAGCAATTATAATCAGATCCAATCTCCTGCAATGCACAAGATATCAGTACAGTAAAGTAGATCGAAACTACACATGATTTGGATTAAACATTGTCCTGCAAAGGAGATTGTTAGACGCACACTGTATCGAGCACAATCTGAATTTTCTTTGAATTCTCCATCGTCTTACTAGAGAGTTCGTTTGCTGATGAGTTGAGTTTCCTCTGAATAGTGTCGATCTTCATCTGGACGTCAGCTGGCAGGAAGACCTGATCGACTCCGACCTTCTTCGCAGCAGCCAAACTGCTGGAAAACTTGTGGAGATTATCAGCTGTCAAGTTAGCTTGACCCACCACATATTCCAGAGTTTCTGAAGTGCTATTGTGGAACATCCCCTGGCCTTTATACAACACGCCGGATCCAATGCTGAGTTCATTGTATGAGTTGAGTTAGATCGAATGCGACGAGAAGTCTAAGCAAGAAGCAATGTTGGGTTTAAGAAGTTGGATTGTACATGGCAGCACAGGTGAACAAGATGAGGAGAATAAGCGACAGCGCGTAGGCAACGCGAGAATACGAATGGTTTCTTGGTCGGCAGAAGCAGAAACAGCAGCAGATGAAGAACAAAACCAAGCCGAATCCGAGAAACCAAGCTATGGAAATGGCGAAGAGCGGAGCGGCAGTAAAACCAACAGACTGCAAATTCAAGCAAGAACTTTTCAAGGAAGATTCAAACGACAATACATGAGGAAAAAAGAAGAAGAACTAACAGCCCAGTAATGCTGATCGCTGATATTCCAGCCGCCGGTGTAATGCTTGTATTCATTCAAAGGGTCTTTCCTATATGTCCTTTCGGCAGCCAATATGAAAGTGCTGCTCTCCACCGTACCGTTCTCGGTCACCGGAGCATCGGCGACCAGCCTTCTCCATGGACCCAACCCTTTCTCTCGTCCTTTACCTGCTTGTCGATGTAAATTTCCCAACCAAGCGTTAATTTTTATTTTTTCTGCTCATCAAATTCCCATCTTTGCACAAAGCTTCAAAAGTTTTTGCATGAAAGAATCACGTTTTTTATACCAAAATGCAATTTTATTTTCTTTCCAAATCACGAAAGAAAGAAGGAGAGGATCACCTGATGCGGATGCTTGGGCAATGGAGGAGGGAAGGAAGAAGAGCCCGAGAAGCGTAACAGAGAGGAAAGCGCCAGGTAATGATGCCATGCCTGTCCGGGGCGGGCTGCTCTGTTCCCGGAGAGGCATTGGGTTGGAGAAAAAGTATAAGAAGAAAAAAAAGGAGGAAGATCGCAAACGACGACGTCTGGATTCCAAAGCCAGCCGATCTTTTGTTGCCTTATATAAGCAATAATTTCTGGCGTTCTTGATGCGATGGTTGCCATGGCTACCGGGTGCGTGTTAAAGAATATGTGGCTTTTATTGCTCGCTCTTTCAATTCCATCCATCGTCGTTTCCTTGTTTAGAGACTTGCCTAAAACTGAAAGGAGGGTAGAAATGGAAGCGCAACCTTAAATTCTTCCACAATCTACAATCTTGCGTTCCGCTTTATTTTCTCTTCCCTAATATTTATTAAAGGGAAGTTTTGTGAGTTTAAATCATCACATTCCAATAAAAAACTCTGAAAATGATTACATGAGTAAGTTTTTTTTTATATAATTTAGATATTCAATTCTTCGAATAAATAAATTTTAAAGATAATCAATTCGATCTCATATAAATATTTTATCCATCACAAGGATAAATCAAAAAATACTCACGACTTATAGTAGGTAGCAATTAGAATTTAAATTTTAAATATTTGATTAACCACTTAAACAATCTAACCGCCATATCTTAGATTGTATTTATGTTATTATCTTTGAATTTTAATTTAAAGCTTATTTATGAAATATTTTAAAATGCAAAAAATGTTATGTTCTGAATATATGTAATCATCTAGGGGTGAATAGTTTGTTTGTGTGAAAATAATTGCTTACATACATTTGTTAGACAATTTATTTTCTTGCTTTATTCTGTATAGGCTCTTATGAATCCTTGAGGTTTGGTGGCAATTAAATTAAAATAGTACACTCCTTTGTCAAAATCTCAATTTCATATTCATTGAGCTTTTCTTCATGTGATTTATGAGTGGATTTATCCTCTTCATTTTTGTGTCGTCTTCACTATCCTCGTTCATCCTAGGCTCCTCCCAAACTGAAAGTTGTGATGAAAATCTAGTATATTCTGAGACTACTTCATCGAGCTTAGCTCTTAACTGCTTGATTCCTTCGCTTTGCTTAGTTTGTAGCATGATGAGGCTCTCTAATAATCTTTCCTAATTGGATTTTGGTGCATGTTGAAATCTAGATGGTGGTCCATAGTTGTTCTCCTCTTGATTGTTCTTGTAAAAATTCTAAGGGTTTCTCCAACCAGGGCTATAAGTGTGCGAATATACACAAAAAACAAAATAATTTTCAATGATTTTTTTTTAAAAAAATTATCACAAAATGAATTTGCGACGAAATTTTTTTCGTTTCGAATTGGCTGTCGCTAAATTCTGTGACGAAATTATGAAAATTCGTTACAAATTTTGCGATGATTTTTTTCCATCACAGTCGTTGCAAATCTGCAATGAAAAGTAATTCATCACAAAATTTCATGATCTTCAAATCTACGATAAAAAATCTTTTTCATCCAAAATCTATGACGAATCTTGATTCATCCCAGATTTGCGTTGAATCAATATTCGTCCTAGAGTTGCATTAAACAGTGTTTCTTCCCAGATTTGTGATGAAACAAAATTCGTCTAAAATCTACGACGAATAAGGTTTTCGTTGCAAATATGGGACGAAAACCCATTTTCATCGCAAATTTACGACGAAAACCCATTTTCGTCATAGATTTTCAATAAACAGTGCTTTATGATAAGTTTACGACGAAAATAATTTCATTGCAAAATTCGATTTTTTTTCACAGAACCTCTCCATTTGTGCATTTATCATGTATACAATCATATCAAACCTATTTATACAAAATTAAACACATCCAACACATCCTATTCATACACAATAAACACATCCTATTCATTCAAAATAAAATAATATTCTAACACATCCTGCAATTAATTGACATTCCAACACATCCTACAATTAACATTCAAACAAGTCATATCCAAAATTAAGTTCAACATGAAACTATTAAATCCATAACTACAAGTTAAACAACCTATCACATCCATAACTACAAGTCATCATATCCAAATGATATCAAAAGAATAGAAAGATACAAAGAGAAATTATCGTCCTCTTCTGTCTCGTTAGACACTTTCTTCTCTTTCTTCCATTCTTCTTCTTTTTTTGCATAAAAAAACAAACTAAAAGTAATATTTATAACAAAAAAATGGGTGTAAGATATGAATGGTATCTATGTGTCTAACATTTATAGCAAACAAAACTTAATTCATCATCATAGCATATCACTTGTATCTATGTGTCTTGATATATAAACAACTTAACCTTATGGTTCTTGTGAGTTGTTGATGTGCGTAGATTATATACACTTTTATGCATTGTTTGATGCACATCTTCTTGTATTCATCAATTATGATCTACACTATTGCATCCTATTTCATCATATTATCATGCTTTTTACTCCACTTCATTTGGAGATATGCTCTTTCTTTGTTTTCATTGATAGGACGCGTTTTAGAGCAAAACATAGCTTAGACAAAGAATTGAACAAAAAGCAAAGCAACTAGGGCCAAGGCCATGGTCGTGCCCAGAGGCACGACTGTGCCTCAGCCCGAGCAGAAACCAAGGTCATGGCCGTGCCCAGAGGCACGACTATGTGTGCTTCCTGGGAGACCTTAGACAGGGGTCGTGCCAAAAGTCACGGTTGTGTCTTTCCACCAGTGTCTCCTCAGATAGGGGTAATGTCATCCAGGCATGACCGTGCCTTCTTCTCAGATAAGGACCGTGCCTTCGGATAGAGAAAAACCCAGGCCTTGGCCGTGCCTTCCAAGCATGATCGTGTGCCTTAGAGACAACGCCCATGCCCTAACACTATAAAAGGGGAATTTTTTCCCCTCTTGAAGAAATCTTTGGTTTGGGGTTCAACCTCTCTCCTTGGGGAAGAGTTCTCCCCTTAGGGGAAAATCCTAGAGCTACCATCTTCACCCTCTTGACAATTCGTCCACCTCCGAAGCAAGGAGACATCCCAAAGATACTGGCTTCATCTCGATAAGTATCTCTTCTCCCTCTCTTCTTAGATTTTGGATTGTAAAAATATTCTATTTCGTGTCTTTAGTTTATTCTTCCTTATTCATGGAGTAGTCCTTCGAATTCTAGGGCCAGGGAGTAATTATGATGTATGAACTATATATAAGTCATTTTCTTGTTTCTATTAAATGCTTACTTCTTGTGCTATGTGTGTTGTATTTTGTATATATTTGACGAAATATGTATGTGAGTAATGCATGTAAATGTGAAAGATTCGTTCCTATTTTATGATTGCTACTGGGCTGGATAATCGAGGGATCCTTAGTGACAGAGGACACCCATTCAACTGGACTTACATACCCTTAGTGACAAAGGATATCAATTATTTCCCACTTCCTGGGGTAATGACATTGAAATAGGGATTAATCCTTTGCTACATAGGTGTAAGTATGGAGAATAAGGAGATGAATATGCATTAGGGACATTAACTAGCATCATAATAAAACTGAAACCCTAGAATCATTCTCCCTATGATCAACTTCTCAACCTTCTCTCTCGTCCCCTCTCTCTCTCCTTCTCTCTCTAGTTCACAAGCTTACAACTAACCTTCGATTGTTTAGATAACTTACTTTACGAAATCACTAGTGTTTAATCAACAGTCCCTGTGATACCATAATCTCTTATATTACTGATGACATAATCGTTCACTTGCGGGATGCATAACAAATTTTTGGCGTCTTTGTCGAGGACTATTTTTTATTAACATTAGTAGACTAGAAATTTGGTTAATCTAGACATTTTTCTTTTCTTTTCTTTTTCTTGGTTTTTTCTACTACATGGCTATTCTGTTTTGACTATTTATGTTTAGATGGACATGTACTCTCCGAACGTAAAGATGAATGCTCAAATTCAATGGTTTGACCAATTAGGTGTTGTGAATTGTTCATATTCTATTTGTGATATTTGTGGTGCAACATGGCATATAACAGAAAGTTATCCAGTTTTAGTTGACCTTGCATATAGAATAGGTGGAGAAAAATGTGGTGTTCTCCTCGACTATAATGAATGGTTGCAAAAGCAATAATACTGTGAATATTGTGAACAAACAGGGCATACTATTGAAAATTATAGTAGGCTAGAAAGTAGGATGGAAATTATGTTGAAATTTTTTCTAACACTCCTGATAACCAGGACATAGAGGGCAATGACACTGAGACATCAATTGAAAATAAAGGTTTAGTTGTCTACAGATGTAGTTGATGATGTAGGTGATGAAATAGGGACATTCTGTTATGTCTATGATGAAATTTTGAATGAAAGTGTTGAGAATTGTACTGTGGAAATAATGACCCAAGAATCACTTACTTTGGATGCACAACAACTTGAAACTATAAATGTTGTAAGAAATTAATTTGTTGTTGTTGAAAGTGTAGGAACTTGTTCCGAGGAGGCCAAGCCCCAAGAATCACCTCTTTTAGTTGCACCCACACATAAATCAGAGTCTTTCATCTCTATAGTTGACACTTTAATTTATATCATACTTCTTATGGTGGTTAGTAAGATTTTATTTGATTTACCTAATACTACTAACCAAATTCTCTTCAAGTATGTTTGTGATAGGAAATACTTGGCACAACATTCAATTAGACAACATCATGACGAACCATTGAAGGAGAGCGTATGTTTTGAGAGACTCAGAGCCCTTGCTAAGAGGGTTTTGAAATATCTTACCCCTCCAAAGGCAAGATTTTGATGAACCAAATAAGGGGTCGAGCTAATGACCTAAAATAAGCACTTCTTGGGAGACAACCCAAGTTCTTCTTTGTTTTCACTTTGGTTTTCATTTATGTCTTTATTTTTATTCCATAGTTTTAATCCTTTTTTCTTTATCTAATTTCAAGTTTAATAACATCCATGAGCTGGCCGTGACCTTCATCATGGTCATGGAAGAATTTCGGGAGAAAAATCGAAGACAAGCCATGCCAAAGAGGGCTGCAGCCAACACATGGCCGTGTCTCTTCAAGGCACGACCGTGTCTCACACCAGGTGGACACCCTGGTGAGGTTGTGTCGTGTGAGGAACGACCATGCCTCCCACCTAGCCAAACATAAAGCAAAGGGTGATGGTACCATATATAGATATTGTCTTCATGGCCGTGTCTCTTGAGGTCGTGCCTATCCCTCTTCCTCTTTGGGTGATGGTCTTCAAACGACTCCAACTTTTAATTCGGGATGAAGCACGGGGCATACAACTATTCAAATTGAAGATAATTTTAAGATCTATGATATGGAACCAAATTCAGTTTGTATGAATCCCGTCTCGGACCCAAGAATGCCATTGAAGAGAAGCACATAATAAGAGTACCGATTCTAAGTCCCCTTTGGTATGCTTGCTATTTGAGCATTAATTATAGGACATGTCATGCTATTCTTGTGATGATGAGATTGTCAATATTCGATAT
>JBBUKS010000078.1:1933512-1948432 GCA_038050645.1 Hedychium gardnerianum | reverse complement strand
TTGGGCTCTACCCAAAAGGCCTCATACCAATGGAGAGATCTTTCCCTTATAAGCCCATGATCTTTCCCATATATTTTCAATGTGGGACTTTGTTTGCAACTTTGCAACCCCAACAAATATATCATTAGGAACTAAATTAGTCAAAATCTTGGTTGCCTTATCGTTGTTAGGACCGATATGAACTAGAGGGGGGTGAATAGCTCATTTTGCTTCTTTGAACTTGAATGATAGTGGAAACTTGAAGTGAAGACTCCACAATGCTAACACTCGAATTTTATTTGGTATCCACCTCTTTGAGGTGACTAATCCAAGGGTATACTACTCACACTCACAGCTCCACTATGAATGTCTCCTTCTCGGAAACTTTTTGGAGCAGACAAGCCTCTTACAAGCTTGAGCGCACAAGAACAAACAAGAAAACAAGAATGCAAATGTAAATACAATCGAAAATGACTTTACAATGATGAACCTTGTATTGCTTGATCTTTTCTTGCTTTGGATTGCCTCTTGGTAGATGGAAATGTAGCAACACTTGGCTCCAAGACTGCCCAAGAACTAGCTGCTTCAAAAGCTCTATGAACCCCCTTTTCTAGGGTTTCCTTCGGCTAATTTACGCCTCTCAATCGATTGGTCTTACCCTCAATCGATTGTCACATCATATCGACCATTCAAAACCTACAGAATGACTCTTTTTCACCCATGTAATTGATTGGTTAGTCATATCAATCGATAAGTAAGCCTCTAATCGATTGCCCCAATCGATTCTGAGGTTTTCTGTTCTCTCGCGAAAAATATCACAATCGATTGCCTCAATCGATTGGCCACGCTGAATCGATTAAGCTAATCGATTAAGCAGCCTACTGTGCTTCGCAAAAACACAACCAATCGATTTCATTAATTGATTCCAGCACCTTCTGTGATGTCGCGAAAAAGCTCTCAATCAATTACCCTAATCAATTGACTTAGTCTTAATCGATTGCCTTAATCGATTTCACGACTTTCTGTGCTCTCACGAAAACCAGCTCTGCCAATTGATTGGTGGCTCAGGAGTCTAATCGATCGATTGCCCAACCTAAAACTACGGATTCTGGATTTAGGATTTACCAATCGATTGACACTTCGGTAAATTCAGCCTTTTCAAGCCTAAATTCGAGTCTTGCCTAGTATCTAGTTGACCTCAATTTATCAGGACTTTCTTTTCCCAACATCTAGTCATCCGTGACATGTTGGGACTTTACATAGTTTCCAACTAGGTTTGTCTAATTCCCAACTAGGTTTGTCTAATTCCCAACTAGGTATTCCACCGCCTAGCCCCGCTAGGACTTCCATTGCCTAGTCCCGCTAGAACTTCCACTGCCTGGTTCCTAACCAGGACTTTCATTGTTAAGTTCCCAACTAGGTCTTCCACTGCCTAGCTCCGCTAGAACTTCCACTCTCATATCAAGTGTTTGGTCCTCCTTGACCCACTTGAACTTTTTCATTGCCTAGCCCCGCTAGGACTTCCCCTTGCCTAACCTCAGTTAGGACTTTTTGTTGTCTTATTTCTAGTTACGACTTTCACTTGTCTAACCCTTAGTTAGGACTAGTCACTTGGTATACTTCTCACATGTCTAACCTTCAGTTAGGACTTTCTCTTATCTAACCTCAGTTAGGACTTTTCCCTGCCTAACCTCAGTTAGGACTTTTACTTGCCTAACTTGCAGTTAGGACTTTCCCAAGTCAAGTATCTAGTCATCCCTTGACCTACTTGACTTCTCTCTAACATATTGTCAAACATCGAAACTCAAGCTCGAGTTAATCTGAGATTAGTCAACTTGGTCAACCTTGACCCGAAAATGATTGCACCAATAATCTCCCCCTTTTTGATGTTTGACAATATGTTTAAATTAGGCTCACTCATAAGCCCAACTTCCTTCTTATCATGCTAAAGCATGAATGAGGGTTTACTAACTTAAACCCTACATTCTCCCCCTTTGGTACACATTAAAAAATTTCTCCCAAAATTCATCCCTCTTCTCCTTCAAACATTACAATGAAGGTTCTTTACCTTTCATTGTCTTCAAATGCTCATCCTTTAGCAAACATCCTTCTAATTTCTCAATTCATGCCTTTAAGGTGGACCTCCCCTTTAAAACATACTCCAACTTATATCATTGCACAAACAATGATTTTGGAGTCCCTAAACCATTAGGAAATCCCAAATTCTAAGTTTTAAAGTTAAAGATTCATCTTTGAATCTAAAACTCCCTCTCAAGTCCACATTAGTCCCCTTTAACCATCTCTTTATCACTTTCATTAAGAAAAATACCTTTAAATACTTATTCAAGCATTTCATAGGGTTAGGAATAGTTAAATTAGGCTTAATCGACTGAAATAAACTCATTTCAGTCGAAATCAGCAACTCTCAATCAATTGACTCACGTACCAATCGATTGGTAACTCTTACTAGTCGATTGTTTATCTCAATTGATCTACCTGATCGATTCCACATGTTTCTGTGCTCGCAAAAATTCATCACCAATTGATTGGTATGCAACAATCGATTAGCCCAATCGATTGTTGTTTCTGATTTTCAATTTCAATTTCAGATCGAAATTTAGAAAATCATAAATAATTCTACGATTTTTGAAAAATCATGAAGTTTTACGTAGACATTACTTATGTCAAATACTATCAGGGAAAAATAATTTTATATGAAAATATGTCCCATTTTCAAAGAATGATACAAAATTGGAAATCATTGAAAATTTTAATGTTACTCTAACTGTATATCTAACAAATCAATGATCATTCTTATCAATAAATAGACTTCACCAAGATTTTTTAAAATAATTTTCAACCATGATCTATGGGCTAAATGCACATGACTTGTACAATAGCTTTCCTCATGATTGGACTTCACAAAATCAATGTATTTTGATTAAACTAAAACTCAAATAAATGCACTAAATCAACATCTTGAGTTTTGTTCATCTTGCTAATATTTCACTTGTATCTAATATGTCTCAATACACATACAAGTAAACTCTAAAGTTCTTGTGAGATGTATAGATGAGTTTTCCCTAAATAAGGGATCATACATTTTAACTAGGTATTTTAACTTTGATCATTCTACCTAAGATGTCAATCAATGTCATTGTCTTTAATTACAAGAAATTAAAATTTTATACATGTAAATATGTCATATATCAAATGCATAAATTCTAAAAAGAAATCTATCATATCTCAACTTAAATGATGTATGTATGACATGTATCATTTCTCATAGCACGATGTTTGTATGATATGATGACATGATATGTGATAGAGCACACAAAATATGACAATTATGGCACAATGAAAATACTTAAATTTTCTATTTAAGTTTCAATTAATCATTATGCCAAAGCCTAAAATGTACCAAAATCCTAACTTGGCACACTCTTGACTTCTATCCTATTTGTGCTAATTTGATTAATCTCAATACTTCAAATTTTATTAGCACTTTTTACTCTTCAAGAGTAAAAGTCAACTTCTCATTTTCAAGATATCACAATACCTTGAAGATGTCCTAAAATATCAACTTCACCATGGTTGGGTTAGTTTACCCTTTCAATTAAGGTTGGCATACCCTATACCCATCTAGGGTGTAAAGAATACACTCTTAGGAATCCAAAACTTATTGGTGCTCCTTGGGTGTAATAGGTACTCACTAGTGATAACTTCCTTAGTCTCCTCAAGGTCAAATCTGGGTATAACTTCCCTTGTAACCTTGACTTGACTCTTAGACCTAAGTTTAGTTTCATATCTATATGGAACTCTATGGTATAATAACACATTCTCCTTGTATTTAGGTTTGTATCCCAAACATTTCTTGCCCTTGAATGTTTCTTGCCTATTTTGCTTCTTGGATCCTTTAATGTTATTTGTCATTTTCTCTAGGGTCTTCTCCAATTTATCAAGTCTTGACCTGAAAACTTAATTTTCAATCATTAAATCCTCAAATTTGACTTTTCTTGATTGCCTTGGATTTTTCTTTTTTAGGTATATTTCTAACTTGCTTAGGATTTTTGCCTAAATTATTTTCTACCTTTCTATCCTTAGGTAAGGTTTTTCTGGCATAAAATGACTTATAATTTGTCTTATAATTTTTATGCTTTCTATTTTCATGATAAATAGCACTAAAATGATATATTTATTTCTAGCATGCTTGTTATCATGATATGAAGCAATATTATTAACTAATGGTACCTTAGTTTTGTTTTTTGAAGCTCCCCCTTGATGTGAGCTTCCTCCCTTGTTCTTATTTGAAAGCCTCCTCTTTAGATATTGATTTTGGTAATGTCCCTTGTGATTGCATAAAAAGTACACAATGTGCTCTTTGCCCTTTCATATCAAGGTTTTTGTCCCCTTTGATTTTTCTTTTTCCTTTGGTGTCATTTGAACCTTCTTCTTCAACAATTTGGGATACTTGCTCTTATAGTGTCCTTTCTTCCTACACTCAAAGCATATGATATGATTTTTATTTTTAACAATTAAAATTGTTATACCTTTGCTTGTAGAAGAGGCACATTCTTCTTCCTCATTTGTTCTGGATGTAGAGACTTCTTCTCGTTCCGGTGTCAATGACCTCTCCCCCTCAATCCTTGAGATGGATGCTTCTTCAATTTCATCCTCATATGTTGAGTACCTCTCAACCTCCCAATCCTCTTGTTTTTGATCCAAAGAGTCTCCCTCTTTGAATTTGTCTTTGCTTAGCGTTGGGATGTTCATGAAGCTTAACCAATTTGCTCCATAATTTGTTTACACTCCGGTAATCCCCTAACTTACACAAGATATCATTAGGAACCAAATTAATCAAAAGTTTGGTTACCTTGTCGTTTGTCACGAATTTTTGGAGTTGCTCCTCGGTCCACTTCTTTTTCTTGAGGAGTTTTCCTTTGCTATCCATTGGGGCTTCAAATCTCTCCATTTGAGCAAACCATTGTTCTATGTCCATCATGAAAATTTTCCACCCTAGCCTTCCATTGATCGAATCCTCCCACTCCGAAAGGTGGAGGTGCCCGGATGTCGTATTCGAATCCATCTCAGAATTCCATTGTGAAGTTGAGCTCCTTTGATGATTGGTCCTTTAACTTGTTGAAATTTAGGGCTCACTTCTTCTTCTTCCTCTAGCTCTTGCTTCTTCCGGCAGTTAGTCTGATAAAGAGTGTTCTTGCTCTGATACCACTTGTTAGGATCGATATGAGCTAGAGGGGGTGAATAGCTCGCTTCACTTCTTTGAACTTGAATGGCAGTGGAAACTTGAAGCGAAGACTCCACAATGCTAACACTCAGATTTTACTTGGTATCCACCTCTTTGAGATGACTAATCCAAGGGTCCACTCCTCACACTCACAGCTCCACTATGAATGTCTCCTCAAAAATTTGTTGGAGGCGGAGAAGCCTCTTACAAGCTTGAGCGCACAAGAACAAACAAGAAAACAAGAATGCAAATGTAAATACAATCAAAAATGACTTTATAATAATGAACCTTGCATTGCTTGATCTTTTCTTGCTTTGGATTGCCTCTTATTAGATGTAAATGCAACAACTCTTAGCTCCAAGACTCCCCAAGAATTGGCTGCTTCAAAATCTCCATGAACCCCCTTTTCTAGGGTTGCATTTGGCTAATTTACGCCTCTCAATCGATTGACCTTACCCTCAATCGATTGTCACGTCAAATCGATCATTCAAAACCTACAGAACGACCCTTTTCGCCCGTCCAATCGATTAGTTAACCATACTAATTGATTGCATCAATCAATTGACCAACCCTAAAACCTTGGATTCTAGATTTAGGGTTTACTAATCGATTGACACTTTTCAAGCTCTGTCAATCGATTGGTAATCCTAAATTCATTCTTTTCAAGCTTGAATTCGAATCTTACCTAGTATCTGGTTGGGCTCAACCTATCAAGACTTTTTTTACCCGATATCTAGTCATCCGTGACATGTTGGGACTTTCCGTTGCACAATATTTGGTCAACCTTGACCTATTGGGATTTCACCTAATTCCCAACTAGGTTTGCCTAATTTCCAACAAGGTATTCCACTGTCCAGCCCCGCTAGGACTTCCATTGCCTGGTTCCCAACCAGGACTTTCATTGCTTAGTTCCCAACTAGGTCTTCCACTGCCTAGCCCCGCTAGGACTTCCACTCTCATGCTAAGTGTCTGGTTATCCTTGACCCACTTGGACTTTTCCATTGCCTAGCCTTACTAGAACTTCTCTTTATCTAACCTCAGTTAGGACTTTTTGTTGCCTAACTTCTAGTTAGGAATTTCACTTGTCTAACCTCCAGTTAGGGCTAGTCACTCAATAGACTTCTCACCTGCCTAACCTCCAATTAGGACTTTCTCTTGCCTAACCTCAGTTAGGGTTTTTACTTGCCTAACTTGCAGTTCGGACTTTCTCAAGTCAAGTATCTGGTCGTCCCTTGACCTACTTGACTTCTCTCTAACATATTGTCAAACATTAAAACTCAAGCTCGAGTCAATCCGAGCTTAATCAACTTGATCAACCTTGACCAGAGGACGATTGCACCAACAATCGTGAGCCTCAAATTTCTTGATTTGTTCCTCAGTCCATTTGCTCTTCTGAAGAAGTTTTCCCTTTTTGTCTCTAAGAGCTTCAAATTCTTCCATTAGAGAAAATCATTGCTCTATGTCTATCATAAAGAAAGTTTTCATTATTGATTTCCAATTATCAAAGACTTCTAATACAAATGGTGGAGGTACTCCAGTATCATATCCAAAATCATCTCAGGGATTCATTGTGAAGTTAAGCTCCTTTGATAATTAGTTCTTTGACTTGTTGATATTGGAAGGCTCAAATTTTTAACTTCTTCTTCTTCCTCTAGCTCATGCTTCTTTCGACAATTAGTTCGGTGAAGAGCGACCTTGCTATGATACCATTTGTTAGGAATCGTCCGAGCTAAAGGGAGTGATTAGCTTTGATCGCTTCTCGTCTTCTTGTCGTGTTTGTCGTTTGAAGGCGCAGTGCAAACCTTGATTCAAACTTGACTCTACATGCACAACTCCGGGATTTTACTTGGTATCCATATCTTAGGCGACTAATCGAAGGTCTACCTCTAGTGATCTCCCTCCACTATGAACTTCTCCTTTTTGGCCACCTTCCGGAGACGGAGAAGCTTCTCTTGCCAATTTTTCGTTGGACTTTCGATCACCAAGTATCCGGT
The DNA here is from genome assembly GCA_038050645.1 of Hedychium gardnerianum. Taxonomy (NCBI): domain Eukaryota; kingdom Viridiplantae; phylum Streptophyta; class Magnoliopsida; order Zingiberales; family Zingiberaceae; genus Hedychium; species Hedychium gardnerianum. The sequence goes on along the minus strand of JBBUKS010000078.1, from coordinate 1,941,214 downwards.
CACCCTTAACACACTTGGACTTTTCTATTGCCAACTTCCTATTGGACTTTCGATCACCAAGTATCCGGTCACTTGTAATCCACTTGGACTTTTCTCTTGTTAACTTTCAGTTGAACTTCCGATCATCAAGTGTCTGGTCACCCTTGATCCACTTAAACTTTTCTCTTATCAACTTTCCATTAGACTTTCGATCACCAAGTGTGTCCGGTCAATCTTGACCAACTTGGACTTTTCATCTAGTGCTAAGTGTCCGGTCCTCCGTGACCCACTTAAACTTCCGATATCATTAAGTATCCAATCAACCTTGATCTATTTAATTTTTTTTCATCATTAAATATTTAATTAATCTTGACGTACTTAACTTCTTATTATTATATTAATTAAACATTAAAATCTCAATTCAAATTAATTCAAACTTAATAAACTTGATTAAACTTTGACTAGAGTCAATTCACCAATAATTTAGAAACGGAGTGAATACCTTTAACCTACAAATTAAAATTTGACTTTGCTTACACAAAGGACAAGTACAAACTCAATAAAATGCATGGTGTGTGTTCCTGTGTGAATTCTACGTATTGAGTCTAGTTAGTTCATAATAAAATAATTTAAAAAAATTAAAAAAATAAAACACCAATCGTATTTCTTTCCTCAAACTAATTATTTTATTTTATTAATTTTATTTTTAAAATGATGTGATTTTAATTTTATATTTCTTATTTATTTTAATATTTAGATGGACTTAAACAATTTATTACGTAAATGATTTATCCATCTAAAAAAATGCTCAAATTTAAATTCCAAACAAAAAATGATTGAAATTAGAAAAAAAAATACAAGTTAATATAACAAAATCAAAAAATATAATTTATGGGACTAAAAATATAATTTCCTTTTTTATGTGGCTCGAATTTCGTTCCTACTCCATAACTTATTGCTTCATTAGGTAAATCACTCTCGAAATCCATTAAGAAAATTCATGTTTATAGAGCTACAAAAACCCCATAAAGTATATATCTTCTCTATAAAAGAAAAATTAGAAAAGAGGAAAGATAATTAATGAAAGACACAATATGCCCTTAGACAATATTTTTTTTCTCAACCAAATATTTGCTTGAATATAAATAATAAATTTATGCACTATTTTTAAAAGAAAAATGTCTAATATTTATAAAATCACGTAGTAAGTTAGGGTATTACCCACAATTGATTACATCTCACTATAAATATTAGATTAATTTTGATCGTGTATTGAGATATTTAAATATCAAGTGAGATTTTAAGGCAAAATGTTAATATATTTGCTAGCAATTCGTGTTAAAAAATCAAGATGGCACACATATTACATGATAATAATTGCATATTTTGACTAATTTTAATTTTGTACTAAAAAAATATAATGTTACAAAGTATTTTTTTTTTTGTTAGATATCATTGAAATAAATGTGTTTATAGAATTTCATGATATTTTGAGTTATGTGAAATTTCTAATAAATTTTTAAAATTGGACTGTTGAAAATCATAGGAAACATAATTTGGACGACTGCACATAATCGAATTTTGTATTTTTACTCCTCTATTCTCCACCTTGTTAGCTTTGAGCTATTATGTTCCTTACCCCTTCCTCAATCTTCCCTCTTTGTGAGCTTCCATCAGCCTCTTTCCTCCTCCGATCATTGTATGATCCTCTCCTCTGTATCCTTCGCCTCTCTCATCTTGCTTTGCGAGTCATCACTATCCTCTTCCTTCTCCTCCACCTCCTTCTTCTTCAGGAAAAAAATTATAAGAGCATCTCATTTTTCTCAAATCATCATAGTCGTCTCACTTCATCCCACTAGCAACTCTTGCACGTATAATTACCCAACTGTCTTTCATTATACTATTTTTATTATTTTATTCTACTCATATTTCTCGCCTAAATCATAAAATAAAGGTGTTTTATAGTATCTATAAAACTATAGCTGCTACATATAGTATAATAGCTATGTTTTCGTAGCTGTTACAACATAAATATTAGATAAGCAAGTCGAATCCACATTATAAAAGCTATGAAATCATAGTTGCTACAATATATGTAGCAGCTACGATTTCATAACTACTACAACGTGAATGATAGATGAACAGAGTTGAATCCACGTTATAACAGCTGCGAAACTGTAGATATTATAATATATATATTTTTGAACAGATTAAATATACATTGTAGTAACTATGAAATTGTAGTTGCTATAAATATTATAACAGCTACAGTTTCGTAGTTGCTATAACATACCCCAGATTCATGATCATGATTTAGATGAAAAATATATATGAAAAATAATAATAAAAATAATATATTTGAAGGGTATGGTTGGATAATTATATATGAATTATTGATGAAGTTGAGCGCTGTTTTGTAAAAAAAATCAAAATCAAAATGAAATGTCACTTTGATATTTTTCAAAAAAAAAAAATATGACGCTCTTTGAACTTTTGCCAAAAACCCCCCTCTTCATCCACCACGAGTTGTGCCACCCTCTTGCGTCTCCGCAAGCACCAGTGGGATCCACAACCAAGCTCCAAGTGGTCCAATAGAGGAAACAACAAAGGTGAATTTTTTAAAGTAAATTTTCTCATTCGAGATTATATATTATTAATTGACAGGAATTATATGTAATGCCTTGCTTAATGAAAGGAAAATATATATTGGAAGTACTAAACAACATGGATACAACATGGGATTTTGTAATGCCTCAAGTCAAACTAAAGGTCTATATGCATATAATTTAGGTGAGACATCACTTTTAAAGCATATAATAATGTCTTAGAATTGGATGCACTAATGTAATGGTATGAAATGATCTCTCGAATGCCTCCTGGGAAATGATGCGATGATAAAAAATAAGACGACACATCTCATGCTATGAAGGTTCGAAACTATCGTAGGACATATATATCATATGTCCATGGTGTTTGAACTACTTGTCATGTTGGATCGTTGTTCGTCATGACTCATTTATACTTTTCAAATTTATTCTGGTGGCCAATGATAAATTTTTATAGGACCGGATCGGTTACCTCCAAGATTAATCGATTCGAAAAATTGAATAGCTGGATTAAAAAAATGACCTCTTGATTAATAAAATATAATTCTATTTATACCTTATAAATTCATTTTGGATTTGTCAAGGATAACTTGTCATTATAAACTGCTATTATCGTACTAATTATTAAATTTTGTCATATCGTCTAAGTGTTGAAAAATGACTAAAAGTTAGATAATACGATGAAATGGGATTAATCATAGGGAATTAATTTTATTTAAGAAGATCGGTTAATTAGTAATTATTAGGAACCCTACACTTTGTATAAAAAAACATTTAAAATAAGAAGATCTTGAAATGGTCGAGGCTCATCATATTCATCTTAGTGAATTTGATTAAACTAACTTGTTATGTAATAACAAGAGGAAGTCTTATACTACTCAAACAAAAGAATGACATGAAAAGTATATGAGATTTTCATTAGTTGTATCATGGACTATAAAAAAATAAAATAATTTATCGTTACAAAATATGTGATTATTAAAATATGGAAGATTTCAAGAGTTCTAAGTTATTTTATTATTACAATCTTTTCCTTTTATATATTTTAATTTTTATTATATGATATTTATAATTATTTGCATTTATTTTAAAGACATCTACTTTTTCAAGTATATAATCAGAGGTGAATGTCCTATGAGAGATGATAATTGCATAAGAGGTGAAGATATGATTAGAATTGAGTTGAAGATGATGTAGAAGACACAAAAAAGAGTGTGAGTGGTAGGCAAAGGACTGTAATCAAGAGGTGTTGGAAGTGGGGTGATGGGGTTTGTGGGCATGCCCAAGATGTCCACATCTTTGAATACTTACTCCACTTCTCTCCCTTTATTAAAAGGTGCATCTAAGTAAAGATGAAGTATGGATTTTTAGCTCATTTTGAGGAGAGAGAAAAACGAGGATAGCATTTCTTCATCCAAAGAAGAACATCCATAAATTTCAAAAATTTAGTTCGTAAATTTTGCATGGAGGTTCATTGTGATCTTCTCGCCGATAACAAGTTCTTCAATTCAGCGATATATTTTATTTGTTTCGTACAAATTCTTTTTCCCTATAATGGTATTAGAGCAAGGTTCGATGGAAGAGAAATCCCTCAAAATGGACCAAGAACCAAAAAAAAAATAAATCACAATTCGAGATTTCTGCAGTCAATCACGATTCGCGATTTCCTGACGACAAACGACACCAAGAAATTGCAATTCGCGATTTCACGAAACGAGTCGCGGGGTGGCGACCACGTCACGACAGAGCCACATCACTCCGAGAAAACACGATAGTGTCGCGATTTCACCGTCGTCAAGCGTAGAGCAGCGAGCAGGAAATAGGGATGTCGACAACCGCATCGCAGATCAACGACCGCGTCGCAGGACGGCGACCGCGTCGCAGGACGGCGACCGCGTCGCAGGACGGCGACCGCGTCGCAGGACGACGACCGCGTAGCAGAACGACCGCATTAGTCGCAGCAGAGACTGTCATAGCAGAAACGCGAGTCACGCGTGCCAACGACCACGTCGGGTGGTTGGCAATCGGCGTCCGTGGCCAGTGAGTGCTGGTGACCATGTCGGGAGGCCAACAATTGGCAGTCGTGGTCGGCAATCGTGTTTATCGTGTCAAAGAAGTCACGATAGAGAAATCGATGGACCTAGAGAGCTCCATTTGAACTAATTTCAATTCCTATAGATTTTTTCAATGTTTTGGAGTTCAAATATGTCCTTCTTTACTATTTTTTAAAAATTAAAAATCATAATTTAACACACCAAAAAATCAGCACCACTATGGTATTGGTCTTCCAAAACTAACACCACGTTGGTGCTGGTTTTGGAAGACCAGCACTACCATTGGTGTTGATTTTTTAGGTGTTAAATTATGATGCTATTTTAAAAAAATAGTAAAAAATAACATATTCATAGGATTTAGAATTAGTTTAATCGGAGCTCTCTAGATCCATTAATAAATTTTGATTAAAACTCATTGATAAACCTAAAGAGCTCTGATTGAATTAATTCCAATTCTTATGGATTTCTTCAGTATTTTAGAATCCAAATATATCATTTTTAACATACAAAAAAATCAATATCATGTTAGTATTAGTTTTCTAAAATCAACATCATGTTAGTATTAGTTTTAGAAGACCAACATTGATGATTCAAATTCAATCGGTATTTATTTAGGAGAAAAAAAATTAATTAAATAAGAAAGAGAAAAAAATATTACGAGTAAATAAATGAGAAGAAAAATATATATTTTTTAAGTAATACAAACTTTTGAAATATTTTTTGGATAATATAAAACATTAGATGTGTTTTTTAGTAAATTATCGTTTAAAAAGAATGAAATTTAAGTGTCCCTCTTGGACATTCGAAGCCTTTAGAAATTTACCAATTTTTATATCTAAAACTTTAGAAGCTCCCTCGGTACGCACGTACATCACTTTGAGGAGCAATGATTACGTGTAGACGATGCTGGCGATGTCCCACCAAGATCACCTAGTCCTATCCATTCAACTAGGCCACAATTCTCTTTCAGAAATAAAATACAAGCGAGCCCTAACAAAATAAATAAATAAATAATAAAAATTAAAAAAATTAAAAATTAAAAAGACATCTAACATTATACAAATCATGAACAGAATCTTTCGCCCGAGATATTATACTAATAATCAGATTCTTTGAATAATAAAAAATTATAAGATTTAAATTTTAGACATAGTATATTATAGAAAAAACTTCTTTAACAAAAAATAGATTTAAAAATATTGATCATTTGAATAAGTATCTATTAATACTTTTTTATTTATCTTAGCGATCGATAAAAAAACTTTCATGAAACTGGATCGATTACATCAGATTCGATATTACTTGTTAATCATTATGAACAAAATACTTTAAAAAAAAAATCAAAGTGCACATACTCTATTAAATATTTTATCTTTAGAATACTATAGAATACTCTTACTTTCAGGGTTGTTGTAGCAACTATAATTAATTATTATAATGTGTAAAAATTATTTTATATTTGCTACAACGTGTAAAAGTTATTTTATATTTGCTATAACGTGTAATAACTAATACAATATTATTATAGTATTATAACAATTACTTAATAGCTTCTGTAACCGTGTAACAGCTACTTAGATAGATTCTACTGTTATAGCTAAGCTCTAAATTTTGAATTCTAAAATTTCGAATCTTAAACTCTAAACATTATTATATTAAAATATTATTTATTGATTTATAAAAATTATTTAAATTTTATCAAAATTATTTTAAATTATTAAAAATTATTTTAAAACAATTGTAACAGCTACTTAAATAACTTAGATAACTACTACACAATTATAGCAACTACTTAACAATACTATAATAATATTGTAGCAGTTATGATTAATTACTTTGTAGATGCTACAATAACGTTAGAAGTAAGGAATAATATTATAGCACCTAACGAGTAGCTAGTATGTATTGTAGTAGTTAATGACGGAGACAGAAATTGTATAACCCTTGGATTGATCTCGTGCAGGTTGATTGAAATTAAAAAAGTCCCTAAGTTACATTCCTTTCTCTCACACACGTTCTTCTTTTCTCCCGTCGCAAATTCAAACTACAGCTCTTCCTCAATGTCATTGGCCCCCCGGACTAAAGCCTCGGTAGGGCAAAATATGGCTTCGCCCTTAGTAGCAACTATCGATAACTGCTACAATAATATTAAAATGAGAGGTATATATAGAGGAATATTATTCTGCTCACCTCCGTGTACACTATGTGTAAATTTTTTTATTTTTTTACTATATATTTTTTTTATTTTTTTAACTTGAATAATATAACATAAACCCTAAACACTAAAGACTAAATTTCAAATTCTTAATCTTTTGCATAAAAAAATAAAGAAAAAAATTATAATTAGTGCACACGGGTGCACACGGGGAGGGAGGTGAGCAAGATTATATATATATATATATATATATATATATAAAAGGTTTTGATAGTCTGCACACCTACAATAAGTGACACGGTGGGTGACTCTCACAAGATCTAGGCTCCTTAATTTAACCCTTTGCTCTAAAAAATAAAGAAAAAAAAATTAAACTTGGTGCACATGGGGAGATGAGCAGGATATATATATATAATTTTTAGCTCGTATTTTCCTTTATTTTTTTTAAGCTTCCGATTATACCAATAAGATTTTACTTTTATGGTTTAAGGGTTGCGTTATAATATTAAGCACAAAAAGAAATTCAAATCGAAAAAAAATTGGGTGTGCACGGGATGTGCCGGATAAGATAAAGCTGTAATCGAGCCGAGCCGAGCTGGGATTAGCTCGAGCTTGAAAAAAATAAAGAGGCTCGAGCTCGATTGAGCTTGCGAATTTGAGCTCGAGCTCAGCTCAACCATCTACTATCCAGTCATAGGCTCGAGTTTGGCTTGAATTAAAATGAAGCTTTCAAGCTCGAGCTTGAGCTCGAACCAATTTAATATTTACATAAATAAATATAAATAATATATTATATATATAATATATTATTTTTATTTAACGGGCTCGATAGGGCTCGAGAAGCCCTCCAGCCAGTATTAAATGAGCTCGAGCTCGATTTAAATATTAAATGAGTCGGCTCGAAGATC
>JBBUKS010000078.1:1909913-1927690 GCA_038050645.1 Hedychium gardnerianum | reverse complement strand
CCAGTATTAAATGAGCTCGAGCTCGATTTAAATATTAAATGAGTCGGCTCGAGCTAGGCTCGAGCTCAATCAACTCTGAGCTCAAGTCGAGCTTTGACCGAGCCGCTCACGAGCGGCTTAACTCATTTGTACCGCTAGGATAAGATGACTAGGATATCAAATCTCTACATATATACATTTATATATATAGAAATATTATCTTGTTTATTTTTTCGTGTGCACCCAGTATAAATTTTTTTTTATATTTTTTTTAAATAAAGAGTTAAGAATTTAAAATTTAATTTTTAGATTTAAAATTTTAATTATAATATTCAAATTAAATAAATTTAAAAAAATTATACATGGTGGCAAAAAAAATTATTCACGATGCATATAAAATAAAGCACACGAAAGGTGAAAAGAAATTAGAAACTGAAGCAAAAGATGACAAGTACCTCTCATCAACTCTGTCGGGCTGAAAAGATAGAAAATAATTATTATACATCATCATTCACGATGACTAATATCCAAGATTTCTGCCATTCATGCTAGTTACATCGACACATTTATCACGTGGAAACCATGCAACTCACACTTCCGTGTCCACTCCAGAGTCTTTCCACAGCGAGCTTTCAGTCAAACGTAGCGTCCTTCACCCGATCGTTCGATCGATAAATTAGGTGAAAAAGTATCGCTATGGATCTTCAATTATAAATATATCGTCTTCTTCCTCTGTCAATTAATCAATTTTTCTCTGCGGCATGGAATTCTTCTCCTGCATGATCCTGATCTGTTGCCTCCTCGCCGGCAGTGGGGCGGCAGCTGCCTTTCCGGCAGTTTCCCAGGGCGGCACCGGCTTCCGCAACGAGTGCGCCGTGTTCCAAACGGGCGTCACGTGGGAGCGGTGCCGCCGCTCATCGACGGCTGAGATCAAGAGGATGGCGGAGGCGCCGGAGACGGCGGCGTGGATGCTACAGCTGCGGCGGGAGCTCCACGAGTACCCCGAGCTCTCCCACGAGGAGTTCCAGACGAGCGTTGTCATCCGCCGTGAGCTCGACCGGCTCGGCATAGCCTACCGGTCCCCCGTCGCCGGCACTGGCGTTGTCGCCACCGTCGGCACCGGGCTTCCGCCCTTCGTCGCCCTCAGAGCCGACATGGACGCCCTGCCGATCCAGGTAACTAAATCTATTAATTGTCAACCATAATTCTAGTCATAGAATTTAAATTAGACTCGAATTGCAAAGAGTGTTCTTATCGATTTGTTTACTAAAAATAAAAAATAAAAAACTCGGTGCACGTAATTTAGGTTGAGGCCCTTCTTCCGTTTGTTTACTATAAAGAGAAAGAAAAATTATTGATCAGAACTTGTTCTGCTGTTTCAGGAACTAGTTGAATGGGAGCACAAGAGCAAGGTAGACGGCAAGATGCATGCTTGCGGCCATGACGCCCATGTCAGCATGCTCCTTGGAGCTGCAAAAATACTTCAGGAACTCAGACACACACTGCAAGTAAATTTTTGAATCACTCTTCAGATATAATAGGGGATCGAGTCCAATGACACGAGACTGATTATTTTTTTGCATTGGTGGATCAGGGAACTGTGGTTCTGATATTTCAGCCGGCAGAGGAGAAGGGTGTTGGTGCCTCAGAGATGATCCTCAATGGAGCCCTACAGAACGTGGAGGCCATTTTCGCCATGCATGTAGCCTACTTCCTTCCTTCCGGTGTCGTGGCCTCCCGGGCAGGCGAGTTCCTCGCTGGCTGCGGCAACTTTAGGGCTGTCATAAGCCATGCTGGACCTCGACAAACAACGATCAACACCATCTTGGCTGCTTCATCAGCTGTGATCAGTTTACAGAATCTTGTTTCAAGAGAAGCCAATCCTTTCGATCCTCAGGTATTTTAGTTCATTCCCCCAACTGAATTTCAATCTGAATCCAATTCAATAGACTCAGGTTTTTCGATCGATACTGCAGGTGGTATCAGTGACTAAAGTAGATGGAGGCAATTCCTACACCGATGCCCCGAATTCAGTCTCGATATCGGGCACTTTTAGGGTCTTTAGCAAAGCCGCCTTCCATGAAATCACAAACAGAATACAAGAGGTGATCAAGGCACAGGCAACGGTGTACCGGTGCATCGCGACAATTGAGTTCTTAGAATCAGAGCAACTGCTGCAGATCCCTCCGACCGTGAATGACCCGAAGATCCATGAATATGTCCAGCAGGTGGCTAAGGAAGTCGTGGGCGATGAGAACACAGAGATCGCTCAGAGAGTGATGGGCAGCGAGGATTTCGCTTATTATTTGGAGAAGGTGCCAGGGACATTGCTCCTACTTGGGACTAAAAATGAGGGGATAGGGTCTGTTCATCCTCCGCACAATCCTTACTTCACTATGGATGAGGATGTGATGCCAATTGGAGCAGCAATGCATGCCGCCTTCGCAAATCACTACCTTCTCCAATCTGCCAAAACCATGTTCTAGTTCTACCAATACATTTGTCGATCTGACCTGAGTATCATCGCTAAGCTCTACCTCTATCTGACCATAGAAATTGTATAGAAAGTCATTGAGTCATTGTGAAGTTTGATGGAGGAATCATTCTTCAATTCCAGCACCATAAAGCTTAATTCATTTGTTATCCACTCAATGGCTTTAATTTGTCGCCATTGTTCTCTTCTTCGCTTCTTCTTCTTCTTCTTCTTGTTTTTCGGTTTCAGTATCGCTCATAAGAAATGAACTTTTGAAAACATTTATGTCGTAAAATGCTTTCGAACAAGGTGATTAGATTTGCCCATGAGTTTTGTATGCTTAAGCATGTTTTGGACTATAAACAGTCACGCCATTAAATAAAGTTAGGTAGATAAGTAGGCTCCTTGATCCTTTCTCATTGCTAAGGGATCGAGAAAAGTGAAATCCAATGCTTGTTTTTTTCACCAACATCCTGATTCTCGTTGGTCAACAACTTTACGAAAAGCAAGCTTCAAGCACGATTTAGAAGCCTATAAAAGAGGCTATGGACCATACGGAAAGAGACTTTAGGTGATGACTCGTCGTCATCACCACTTGAACCCCTTGATTAAGCTAACTTTGTAGCAATTCATAAGCATTGAAGAAATCTTGCTCGCGTTGTTAGTCATCTCAAAGTGCACGGTCACTACTATCCAAGAACTCATCGGTGGATGAAACATGCGATTTGTGTGTGTGACTAGATGCGTAGGAGGGGGTTGTCTCACACGAGGCATCCTTCATTAGAGTGTGAGTCTCTAGCTCGAAAGAACGACACCCTAATTCTCATTAGTCAACTTACAAAAGCAGGCTTCGAGCACAATTTCGAAACCTATAAAGGAGGCTATGGACCATACGGAAAGAGACTTTAGGTGATAACTCGTCGTCATCACCACTTGAACCCCTTGAGCAAGTTAACTTTGTAGCAATTCTTGAGCATTGAAGAAATCTTGCTCGCATTGTTAGTCATCTCAAAGTGCATGGGCTAACTATCCGATAACTCATTGGTAGATGACACATGCGAGTTGTGTGAGTCTCTAGCTTGGTTTATGCCTACATATTTGTGTCACAGAGCCTTAATCAGTATGCAAGATCATGTTTTCCGACTACTGTTTACTGAGTCTTACGACTCTCGTAATGGTTTGGCTTGGTGGGTTAGAATTCGCAATTGCGAGATGCAATGATCAAAACTTCACTAGCTTCGAAGAGAACTATGCCATTACATGGGAAAGAAGCCATGTCTCCTTCCAGGATCAAGGAAGACAGATCCAACTTTCTATGGATAATTCCTCTGGTAGTTTATACTTTTGTCAGTAATCGATAAAGCTTATTCATGATAAAGCTTATTCATGATTGATAGTTTCTCAACAGGTTCTGGATTCGGTTCCAAGTTGAACTACAGCTCAGGGTTCTTCGATCTGATGATGAAGCTGCCAAACAAAGACTCTGCTGGAATTGTCACTGCATTTTATGTGAGAAACTCTTGTTCATATCCATTTGTTCTTCCTTTCTGAGTTTCCGAAACATTTTTCCCAGTTATCATCTCACACGAGTGACCATACCGAGCTGGACTTCGAGTTCTTGGGCAACAGAGAAGGGAAGCCTATCACTCTCCAAACCAATGTCTTCATTAACAGCCATGGAGACAGGGAGCAAAGGCTCTTCTTGTGGTTTGACCCCACTGCTGATTTCCATCACTACCAAATACTATGGAACTCCTACCAAACTGTGTAAGCATCCTCGATTCAAATAGAAAACCAAGAGAACCTACCAATCGTTAAATTCCCATGTTTTTCAGGTTTTATGTCGATGATGTCCCCGTTCGAGTTTTTCGAAACTTGTCTTTTGCGGGAGTCGAGTATCTGACTCAGCCAATGAGAATAGAGGCTAGCATTTGGAATGGTGAGGATTGGGCAACAGAGGGAGGCAAAGAGAAGATTAATTGGGACTATGCTCCATTTCTGGCTCAGTTCCAAGGATTCGATGTGGAGGGTTGCAATTCGGATGGCAGTTTGGATTGCTCGTCTGGCGAGCTGTGGTGGAATGCGGAGAGGTACAGAGAGCTGAGTCCTGATGAGAAGGAAGCTTATGAGAATGTGAAGAGGAATTACTTGTACTACGATTACTGCAAAGACGAGGCCAGGTTTCCTCATCACCTACCTCCTGAATGCAAACTAATGCAGTAAAGAGAAGCAAATTATCAAGATAGTCATGGATTAGCTTTTAAGAAGAGACAATAAGAAACACAACTATATATAGAATTGTTGGTCACTGTCTTTACTTTTGTTTGTTGTCATAGTTGTTGTTGTTGTTTGGTCGAAAGGAGAGTCTACATGAGTCATTGTAATTGAGAAATGATCGCCCTTCTCGGAAGCTCCAAACCTCTTCCTAGCCCTTGGAGCTCAGAATCAAACATTGCGCTTCCTTTTCTGATCATCCAGCAGTGGCATTCATATTCATGTGCCCATTCAGCACAATAGATGTTAAAGGGATTTCCAACCCGACTACAAATAGATGTTAGGATTTGCTAAAGTAATAACCAAAGAAGTTTAATCGACATAGTTGAAGCAAACAGATTAGAGTTGAGGTTGCAATAGTGACAGATCCACCAAAAGCAGTAAAAGGAAGTTTGATCTTTTAAGCTAAAAAAATTGTTACACTACTTTTACACTCTCATTAAAGTACAATACCTACAAAAAAACAAGTAGTTTCCGAAGATTTGTTTCATAGATTACTTGGTACAACTGAGCTATGGTGTCAAGTTACCAGAAGAGTATGGTATCAGTAACGACATCTCTATACCAAAGAACATGGAGGCGAACATTTTAATTATCTGCACAAGGTCAAAATCTTCATAGTATTTATAGTACATATACCACTGCAAGAGCAAAAGAAGCTCAAGATGTGCTTGGTGAAATAAATAAGCAGATAAAATATTGCAATGTTCAAGCACCAAGCAATGGGTTTTAAAGTTGATCTATGTTACATAGTTAAGAATCAGGAACAATCATGCATAATTACCTCGAGCAAGCATCGATCTGACACATTACATGCACTAAAGACTTGAAATTAAAACACAAAAAGTAATGCAGGACTCAAAAGGTAAAAGAGGCCGACATGCCCCTGATAGATCCAATCAGTAAAGGGTATTAGCACATGATGTGGCAAATGCATTTTTGAAAATGTAAAGATTATAGAATGTATTAACTTCTACAAGAAACTTTCTATATGTCTTGATTTATTTTCTTTCCATCAGAAAAAACAGCAAACTTGCCTGAAATCTCTTAAAATGCTAAGAAAAAGCCTGATGACATGAAAAAAGTCAACGAGTGAATAGCGTCTCAACAATAACAAGAACTATAGAAAGGGATGAAATCACCTCCAAAAGATCTGTCATGCTTGACGCAAACACTAGAGTGTGAGCTTTTGTTTGTATGTATAACCTAGTGAATAAGTAATACAAGAAAGAAATTCCACATACGATTGTGCCTGCATGATAGAGCATAATATGTATTTTAACCATCCAACCATTTCAAAAACATAAATAAACAAAGAAAATGATTGGTAGTTCACCAGAGTCGAGCTACAGATGAAACTGTTTCTTTGATCATCTCCTTACTTCCACAAGACTTGCTTAGCAGACCTTTCGGCGGTGCTTTCTGCACCCCAACTCCCTTCAGGCTCTTTTCTCTTTGAACCTACAGTAGGAAGACCATACATTCTGACCTGATCCTCCATGAACGCCTGAGAAGTAGCGACTAAAAATTGTCTTGATGCAGTAAGCAGTTTCTCCCCTTTTCCTTCTGTATCTGCACTCCCTGGACCAGTATTCAAATCAAAGACTTGTCTACTCATAGTACTAGTGCCACCTTCTGGAAAGCTTGTCATGTAGGGACTTGGATAATTAGATGAAACAGCACTAGCAGGAGCAACAAATAATGACGAATAAGCAGGGAAGCAAGAACCACCTCCATAAGAAGTATCAACATAAGATGTTGAACCACCAGAGAAAGACACTGGAGATAGTGTAAAAGTGGAAGGAGGAAACGATGAGTTTGCATAAGGAAATGATGTAGCTGGAGTAACCAGTGTGGCTGGCGATGGTGAAAAAGATGTACTGCGATAAATATCGCTACAGAGATTAACACCATTTAATGACCCTGGAATCATCAAGGATTCTGCGGTTGCAACTACTGGATTTGATTGATCTCCTCTATCAAGCAGAATAGATGGTACAGCAGCAACTGGATAAGAGTTAGGAACAAACCAAGGCAAAGTATAACCAAATTTGGAATTTGTTCTACGACTGGTAACATGAGACAAATTTGGCACGGTCCTTGAATCTTGTTGGTTCCTAGTTACTGCTTCTGTACTAAGCTCATCAATGTCTGGTCTGTCATTCAGATCAAAGTTCCTGAGAAAATTTGCTTTGCCTGCAGATAGTCCTCCAGATGCAGGTTGCACGGGCAACAGTGCCATCTCTAATCTACCGCTGGTGCTATCCAAACAGTGACCATTTTCTAGCGCCTCATCAACTCTATTTAAATCAAGATCAACTTCTGCAGCAGTTCTTGTCGGTGAATAATAATCAGTAGTAGTCTTCATCATTTGAATAGCACTCTGAGAGGGCGTGTCTTCAAGAACTTCCTCATCAGGTATGTTAAGGTCGATATCTAGCAGAGAGCGGCTCGTCTTTCCAACACCATTAGATGGGATGATATCACGAACTTTAGATATTTTCTTCGACTCTGCTGGCCGGAAAGCACTAGTAGCTGCTGAGCCTTTCCATCCAAGTTCACCCTTGGTCTTCAACAAAATTTCATGAGGAATAAAAGATCCTTTTGCTGGTGAAGCTACAGTAACTATTGCAGGCAAATCAGTGGATATGGGACTTGAAAAGGGAGATAGGCTAGGCAAGTGATTTGCTGATGAACATATTGTTGAGGAGATATCTTGCTGGTCTTGATTCCCTTCAACAGCAGGAATAACTTCATTCAAATCAAGTTCAAATCTAGTGGCAACAACATGTTCAGCAACACTTGATGAAGAGCAGTTCACAGATGATGCAATACCACCCTCCCCACCAGCTGCATCAAATCCAGATGTTCTAGAGGACTTCACAAAATTTTCAGTTTCCTTGATTTTAGAAGTAGATGTCACTTCATGACTTGCTGTTCCAACTGAGACATCCTCATTAACCTCCTTTAAATCTCTAACAATCTCAGCAGTGTCCAAAGAAATAGCAGCTGATACTACTGGTTCATCAGTGCTATGAGGGGGAATACTATTGTCCTCTTTTGCTTCATGGGACAACTCCATGGGGTTGATTCTTGTGTGATCAGAACACAAAATCTTGGACTCATTAATAGCCATAGGAGCAGGAATATTACCATCAGGAAATGAAACAATGGAATCAACATTTTCAGCTACAGCATCTGGGGATGGAGCTTTCTGTAGGCTTTCAGTTGAGATAGAAGCACTTAATACTTTCTCCACTATTTGGCTTGACATATCCTCCTGAACAAGAGGTACTTCTAATTTCCTATCAGAATTGGTGGCATCTATATCATCATCTACTTTACCATCAGAAGCGCACCTATTGTTATCTTCAGTCTTCTTATAATCATCATGAAGTGATGTATTGTCATCCTTCAATGGGCTTGTAAAATTAGGTTCAGTATATGTACCAGTGTCAGAAACTTGCACATCAGTAGTTTGTTCATCTTCAATTGAAGCAATTCCAACCCTATCGCCCTGCTCAGCTTCTGCTGGTATATATGCAGCATTGTTGATTCTTTCAACTGCAGGTTTTTCCTCTACATTCATAGAATTATAATTATCTAGCGAGCTCATACAGGTAATAGTATTTTGTGTTGCTTGATGGCCATTTAGTTTATTATTCTGCAGTTGAGAATCACTAGCACTGCTACTTGTCGACTTGGCATCTTCAGTTTGTGATAGAACTTTACCAAATGTATTACCAACTTTCTTCCCTTGCTTCTCAGAATTAGCATTGACACTTTCATCATATTGAAGATTCCTCTGAACCATATCATCATGGCAAGATAACCTAAATTCATCATTTCTGGTGCACTGGTCCTCCACAGCAGGTGGAGTTCCATTTGAATCAATTTGTGTCATTATGTTAAACTGGGAAATTTCCCCAGTGGCCACAGTAGCTAGTAGATTCATCCCTGTATCATCTCCAACTACCAAAGGAGTGATAGCTTCAGAATATTTGGCACAGCTTTCTACCAAGGCACGCATAGAACTACAAGAATTTATTATCCTTGGTTCAGTCGAGCAAGCTCCATTTTCATTCCCAGATGTCAAATAGGCAGTTGTAGCAGGATCTGCAACATTTACAGTTACTTCAACATTTCTTCTATGTTCTTCATCAGAACCCATTGGTGAGCCAACTTCTCCATTTCCAACTAATCCTTCTTCAACCTCATTGCCATGACATGACACTGCATTGATATGATAAAAAGGAACATCACTCTTCTGCTTCATTCTACCATCATTCAAATCTTGTTTGTCTGACATACCAGAAGACAACTGATTGTTGCCCATTACCAATGGATCCTCAACTGAGACTCCACTGCCACTCTTTCCCAGGCTTCGGCCAGGATTAGGAAGCCTAACAATCAACCTACTGATATTTCCATGACCAATGGGGACATTGAGTGGCTTTTGGCATGTCAGTCCGGTTTTTAATCCATTTTCTGCTGTAACAACCTTGTGGACTGGCTCAGACCTACCAGATTGAGCTTCCTTCCGATCTCCAGATATGTTAATTACAGGAAGCCCATTGCTTGACCTTTGACTGTGATTGGTATTGCTACCTAGCTTGCTAGTATTCATAGCTTCAGTGGCTGAACTCCTTGTTTCTTCCTTCTGTGAAGACATCAATTTTGATTGATCACTAAAATAAGATTGGTTATTGCTATGAGACTGATTGGAAACACTGCTCTTTTCCTCTTTAACTGCAACAGGTGGCGATACTGAACCCTCACTGCTTGCAACTGTTTTACATTGTGGATCCTTTGAGCTTACAATAACAGGTGCAGGTACAATTGACTTAGAAGAATCTAAGGTTCCAGGCTTACTAGTCAGAAGCTTACTTGCTGAGGACCGGGTATTCAGCAATTTAGCAGTTCCATCAGTTGATTCAGTGTGCTTATGTTGTGTTTGACTGACATCAGAATGACCTGGCTTGCCTGACAATGAAACTGGTTGGCCAAACCCAACAGATCTTCCATCATTTACTTTAGACATCTCAGCATCAACTCGTTTCTTCCAAGTGTCAACAAGACCCCTAGCTTTCTTCTGGATTTCCAAGTTCTTATAACTGCGCAAATTGTTCACGGACTTGCCAATGTTACAAGTCTGCAGAGTATTCAAGTTTATAGGCAACTTTTCAAGCGCACGAAGTAGAGACAAGAGAAAATCCTCAACTAAAATTTCACTTTCATGAGGACTACTACCATTATCATTCTTTCCTTTGTGAACCTCCCGGAGCCAATCATCTAGCACAGGCACTCCCTTGAGTTGCACAAACTTATGAAGGAAATCAGATTTCTCTGTGGTTGCAATGACATCAGTAAGCATTCTCCGAGCAGCCAAATCTATTTTTTTCTCTTTTTTATCTAGTTGCATTAAACTAACCAAATTCTCAACTCCTTCCGTGCATACAAGCGCTCCTTTAGCTGCCATTTTATTTATTCCTGCCTTAATGTTCTCAGGCTTTATGGTGACAACACTTCCTCCATCACTGAGTTTGGAAGAATGTTGCCGCTTGATTGGTTCAATTCCCTGGTTGAACTTCATAGGTTCTATGCCCTTGTCACCCTTGATTGGCTCCATGCCTTGATCATTCCTCAATCTCTTCTTTCCCTTAGACTGAGGAGTGGAGGTGCCACTGCTTTGCACATTATCTGAACCAGATTTTGACTGTTGGTTGATTGTTGTATTGTTAAGAGACTTTGGTGAATGCCCATCTGATTGAACTGCTGTATGCATTTCTAGACGAGTTTTGTTCAAAAGTTGATCAACTTCTTCCTGACGTTCCTGAGGAAGAACAGTTGAAGATCAATAATTTCATAGAGAATAACAGAACAAGAAAGAGGTGTCTTATTGTACTGCAGAATAAAGGCTGACTGGTAAAAAAACTCACATTGGTATAATCCTGATCAGTCAACCACCACAAACGTTTGTTAGTAATGTCATATACTCTCCTACACACAAATGCTGGTATTCCCAGTGGAAGGTCAACACTCTTTGGTAAAAATGCAACTTTACACAGATGAAGCAAAGAGGCAGCAGGAATCACATCCTTGTGGAAAGAGTAAAATACTTCGTTTGGGGCAGCATCAAGTAAAATGCCTTTTGCAAGCTTTAGATCAGTAGGTCGATAAAGCCAGTTGACACACAACTTAGGAGAATCTTCAGTGCATTTCATTAAACGTCGAATTATTCCAATGAAAGGTGGAGCATTCCGAGCCTGAAAAAGAGCACATTCACCAACATGTATTTTTCGTCCATCCTGTAGTAAAAATCAAAAAGACTGATATAAGAAAACTGAAACCACTATGGAAAATCAAATATCACACAAAAGTTTCAGATGCGCATTGAATCAAGGTTGCAACATGAAAGGGTTATCCTAAATTAAACAAGTCCCAACATCAAGTTTGTATACACTAACCCAAGGGGAAAAAAATAGCTAGGTAAAGTACCCTACAAATTTATTTTGCAACAATATGCATCTCTAGAAGAGAATTGCTTCTCCCATTTGTTTAATAAAGAGAAAAGGTTACTGTGCCACAGAAATTTAACTAGAGTAGAGGTCCCGCTTGTTGTGAACCTACTAGCTATTGTCAAAGGGTTTATAATACATGGAACCATGGGTTAGACCTTCGTAATTCTGAAAGTGAAGCTTCATAATTAAAAATTATATAAACAAAATGACAAACTGAGGGATTTAGCTCAATCTTATCAATAGGATTATTTTACATTATCATTCAAGTTTTGTACAACAACAACCAAGTCTTATCCCACTAGGTAGGGTTGACTATATGAATCCTCCTACGTCATTGGGCTCTATCCCCTACCATATCATCTTATATGTTTAAATAAGTTTTAATTTACTTTATCGTTGCTAACTAATTTTTCTTTAATCTTCCTTTTCCTCGTTTAATGTGTGTATTTGACATAGTTTCATATTTATTGGTCATCTAAGTATATGTTTCTACATCTTAAACGCATCTCACAGAGTTTTCCCTCAATAGGCGAAACCCCGACTTTCTCTTTAATGTTCTCATTTCTTATCATGTCCATCTTATATGTCCGCACATCCACCTTAACATCCTCATCTCTGTGATTCTCATTTTTTGCTCATGTGATTGAGTCATAACCCAACATTCAACTTCATATAACTTAGCGGATCTAACCGTTATTTTGTAGAGCTTTCCTTTAAGTTGTTGAGGTGATCACAAAGAATACTGGATAATTCGATCCTGCATGTAAGGGCACTGCTCTTACATGATTCATAGGGGGTGGGCCCCACTGACTCATGGGGTGGGTCCCACCCACCCCCATGAGTCATGTAAGGGCAGTGCCCTTACATGCAGGATCGAAGTTACCAAGAATACCTAACCCTCTCCTCAATTTCAATAATCTTGATTGTATTCTATATAAGGCATCTCTCAACCGCAACATCTTTTTTGCAAAAATAATCCTAAATACTTAAAACTCTAAGTCACATATAACTCGTCATCTCCTATCTTAATAATTGTCTAACTACGTCTAATTTTACTAAATTTAAATTTAATATTATGTTTTTATTTTACTAAGTTTAAAATCTATCACTTCTAGTGTTTCATTTACTCCACGTGTCTCATTTATCAAAAAAATATCATCTATAAACGATATGCACCGTGGTAACGTTTCTTGGACGTATAAATTTATCCATGATTAGTGTAAAAAAATAAGAACTTAAAGTTGATGATGTAATCATATCTTTATAGGAAACGTTTCGATTAAGCCGCCTATAATCTTCACTCTTATCATTACATCCTCATACATATCTTTAATTATTTCAATATACGTTATACTAATATCTTTCTTTTCTAGAATTTTTCATATAATTTCTCGTAGAACTTTTTCTAGGTCAACGAATATCATGTGTAACACTTGCT
This sequence comes from Hedychium gardnerianum, assembly GCA_038050645.1. Taxonomy (NCBI): domain Eukaryota; kingdom Viridiplantae; phylum Streptophyta; class Magnoliopsida; order Zingiberales; family Zingiberaceae; genus Hedychium; species Hedychium gardnerianum. The sequence continues at coordinate 1,915,005 of JBBUKS010000078.1, read as the reverse complement.
TCTTTTCCCAATACCTTTCAATTAATTGTCCCAGAAAATGTATAGCTTATATTATCGACCTTATAAGCATGAATCCAAATTAATTTTCGGTCACAATGGTCTCTTTACTTAATCTTTTTACTTTCACTCTTTCCCAAAGTTTTATGGTATAACACATTAGCTTAATGCCCCTATAATTCGCATAATTTTATGCGTCTCCTTTGTTTTTATATAGGGGAACTATAGTGCTTACCCTCCACTATTTTAGTATTTTTTTCGTTTTCAATATCATGTTAAATAACTCCATAACTCATTCAATGTCCTACTTCCCTAGACACTTTCATACCTCTATCGGAATATCTGGTCTAACCACTTTTTCATTTTGCATCTCATTTAAAGTTTGTTCTACTTCTGAAGTTTGAATTCTACGATAAAAATTTAAATTTCTATACTCCTCTAACCTACTTAAATTATCTAAGTTAAGTTGGTCACATAAACCCTCATTAAAAAGTTGATGAAAATACCAATCTCATCGCTCTTTTATTTCCTTGTCATTCACTAGTACCCTATTGCATTCATCTTTAATGCATCTTATTTGGGTAAGACTTCTTGTCTTCCTCTCTCTCGCTTTAACTATTCTATAAATGTTCCAGTTTTGTACAAAAAAAAGAAAATGATAGATAAACAAAAAAAGGCTATTATGGGTGATCAAATAAGGCAACACCATATAAACTTGAAACAAGGTAAGAGAATTAGAAACATCCTCGATACCTTGTGAAGAACAATAAAAGATATGGACAGGTTTGTACTAACGACTTTGTATACAATTAGGCAAGGTTTTAATTTTTTAAATCTCAATTTTTAGTGTTGGTCATAGTCCTAGTTTGAACAATAATGCAAATAGTCAACCAATACCAAGAGATGATATGGGGTGTGAGATCAATTTGATCATGTCAGACTGCATTTTTGCAAGAACTACAATTTTTACATACATTTCTATAACATAATCAATTGACTCTTCAATCAATCATATTTTCAACTTTGAAAAAATATGTAATTGTAATTTGCATCTATATTTTATTTTAGTAAGGATACAACATTGTTGCCACGTGACCTTATGGTCACGGATTCGAGTCGAGGAATCAGCCTCTTGTAATGTAGAGTAAGGTTGCGTACAATAGACCCAATGTCGTCCAACCTTTCCCAGGGATCCCACATTGACGGGAGCTTCATGCTCCGAGTTGCCCTTAAGGATACAACATTGAACTCATATGGGGAATATATATATATATATATATATATATAGAGAGAGAGAGAGAGAGAGAGAAGAAGAAGAAGAAGAAATTTAGTTAATTTGAATATTAGTAGTGATGTAGCTGGGCATAGTGCCCTTTGAGGGATATGATCAATGTATCCAAGTTGTTGAGAAGAATTATGTTGTTTGAATCAAACATAGGACAGTTGAAAAACATGTGTAAACTACAAACAAATTGCTATAGCTAAGATGAGTATGATGAAGTTAAAATGCAGGTGAAATAAAAGAGAGAAAATAAAAAATGTCGCAATTTGTAATGACTAGTCAGGAAACCTATAGAGAATGAGTCATATTGAAAAGATCAGGTTTTTCAAATGCAACCTAGGAGACTAGGCTTGAATGTTGAATCACAAAGTATTCAACTACGTATGCAAGAGTATCACTAAGAAAATAAAGTTTTCCCAACAATATATTTACAGGAGCCTCATGTACAAAGATTACTCTTTCTTTAGCATAAATTGGAAATTTGCACAAAGGATGGTGTGAACTTTACCTGAAACACAACTTCAATTTCCAAGGAAATTGTTGTGTTTAATACCACACGAAATGCCTGAAATATTCACACGAAATGCCTGAAATATTCTTTGTGAAGGATTCCAAACAATAACAACAACCCACGAGTCCCAACATCTCACATCAGCTATATGAAACTTATTTTCGAATTGGACTCGGTGTAGATTATATTGTTAGTTTTTCAGCACATCTGCGCCATTTGAAGACTGACAAGTTGATCTAAATTTTACAGGGCATGAGCAATCATACAAGGTACAAACTTTGCTGGGCAAACTCAGATAGAAGAACCACTCAAACTTCATAAATAAGATCATACATCCTACGAGAAAGTAAGAACGCGTCCAAGCAACACACAATAGCCAGTTCATAAAATAGTCTAAATATCCGTAATCCCCAATCAGTTGAGAACAAATATACAGAAACAAGTCTATAACCCAAGAAAGGAGGTACCTTCAGGAACGAATCCAAATGCGTCTCGGACGCAGATAACGACCTCCGATGCAAGCGATCAAGGTGAGATGTTTCTTCTATATCTCCATGCGAGGAGACCGACTCGAATGAGCCTCCGCACTTTCCTCTCACCTTCCCGCCCATGCATAGCCGTGCATCATCCCCGATTTGGTTACCTTCAATCCCTCCGCAAGAACGAACCATCAATTTCCAATCACCCCCGACTTCCGAATCAAGTAGCCCTCTAGAAGGGAGGCGTCGGGGGCGTCGCCACTGGCGGACAAACGAGAGCAACCCCTAGCTAAGGCAACCGACGGCGGGTGGGCGAAGGATTGGCCGGCGGCGAATAAGGAGGGATCGAGAAGAGGAACGGGAAGGGGACGAATCGGAAGGGGGAAGGGGGAACGGGGAACGGGGAACGGGGAGAGGGATTTGGGTCGGTGCTTATCCTCCTTACCACCCTGGAGAGGTGCGAAATTAGCCGAAGGGGACGAGAGTCGTGGATGAAGATGGGTCGGGTCCGATTCGGTCCGGTCCGGTCCGGTGTTTATCGAGTCATCCTTGGTTCAATTGGTCAAACCGAATATTTGGAAAAATATTATGATGCCCAAATATCAAAAAATACTTTTATTTTTAATATTATTATAATGACTACAAATAGTTATTATAATATATAAAATTAAATTATTTTTTAAAATTTAATTTGATGAAAAATATTATATATATAGTACACTTTTATATTAAATTTTTTTATAATATTATTTAATCTTAATTAAAATCATTTTAAAAATATTAAAATTATTATTAAAAATCAAAATTGCTTAAAATGATTGTTATAATAATTTTATGATAATTTGAATTATTTTAAAACAATTTTAATAAAATCTAAATAATTTTGATTAAATTTATAAAAAAAATTATAAAATGCTCTATTTATAAAATTTTAAATTGTAACTATTTGTAATTATTACAATAATATGAAAAATAAAGATATTTTTAGTATGAGATGTGTTTTTGATTTATTTATTTTTTTAAAAAAAGATATTTTTTTATAATTTCCTTAATGATTCACTTGAGAAATATTTAGAAATATAATTTATATTTTATGGCTATATAACGGTTAATAGAAATAAAAAATTTTAAATTGATAACTTATAGTTTTATGCATAGAAAATGTTTAAATAAATGATACATGCAGATAGTGTTAAAATGAGCTCATTGAGTTGAGCTTGCTTGGTTCATTTCTCCATCGTATTTAGAATTATAAATTTATCAAATATTTATAAGTAAATTTAATATTTAATTAAGTAAGAATTTATTTGTGTTCATTTAATATATATAAAATTAATTAAATAAATAATTTTAAATAAATGGATAAACTTTTATATATATTTAATTTATTAATATTCATAAATAGAAAATATGACTTCTCGAGATATAGTGCAGCGGTGAAGACATTTGATAGATCTCTAGAGCATCACGGATCAATCCTCAACTATAGCATGATTATGATATATTTGATGAAAAAACATGGAACATAATACAAAGTACGATATGATTACCCATGGGCTTGGGCCCACTAGCAGTGTCCAACAACACGAGCACTTCTCAAATTTATCCTAGTGTGGCCTATAAAAAACTTCCATGGGTCAAACCGACCTATATTTATCAATAAACTTTTATCAATATGGTAAAAAAAATTAAAAGTTTAAAATAAATAAATAAATTTATTTATATTATCAAGTTCAATAATCAATCAAATAAGTTTTTAAATATAAAAATTTTAAACAATCAAATAAATTTAAATTGAGAGCTCGATAATATCTAACACTAATAGAACGGTTGTGTTGCAAACGCATCGCAAAGTATGATTACCCATGGGCTTGGGCCCACTGGCGGAACGGCCGTATTACGAGTAATGGTTAAGTACTCAAGTAGAGCATAACTCTCATCAACGAAAAACAACTTGTAAAGGTTGGCTCCCAGTGTCCAACAACACGAGCACTTCTCGAATTTATCCTAGTGGCCCATAAAAAAACTTCCATGGGTCAAACTGAACTATATTTATCAATATGGTAAAAAAAAAATTAAAGTTTAAAATAAATAAATAAATTTATATTATCAAACTCAATAATCAATCAAATAAGTTTTAAAATATAAAAATTTTAAACAATCAAACAAATTTAAATTGAGAGCTCGATAATATTTAACACTAACAGAGCAGTTGTGTTATAAACGCATTGCAAAGTACGATTACCCATAGACCTGGGCCCACTGACGGAACGACCGCATTTCGAATAATGGTTGAATACTCAGGTGGAGCATAGCTCTCATCAGTGAAAAGCAACCTGTAAAGGTTAGCTCCCAATGTCCAACAATACGAGCATTTCTCGAATTTATCCTAATGGTGCATGAAAAATTTTCATGGGATCAAACCGAATTATATTTATCAATAAACTTTTATCAATATGGTAAAAAAAAATTAAAATAAATAAATAAATTTATATTATCAATCAAATAAATTTTAAAATATAAAAATTTTAAACAATCAAATAAATTTAAATTGAGAACTCAATAATATTTTTTAAAAAAATCAAACTCAAATTAAACTTGAATCTAATTTAAACTCATGACAAAAATCAAAACAAGTTTGAATAATTATTTTAATAATATAATTCATTTTAAATTTGTTTAACTTAATTTAATTATTTTATTAAATAAATTTAAATATTATACAATTTAATTCGGCTCAATTAGCTTACCGCCCTTATCGTATTGAGTCAGACAACACAAGCAATCACAAATTAAATTTGACATGGCCCGTGATTGTACCGA
>JBBUKS010000078.1:1885014-1901146 GCA_038050645.1 Hedychium gardnerianum | reverse complement strand
GATGAATATAAAAGGTTTGAAAATGAGATTTTCAATGTGATTTTCGTGTATTACTCTTGCTCTTGTCTTCTTCTTCTCTACTTGGCCGAAACTACCTTGAGGGGTTGCTAGCACAACCAAAGGTTATTCTTCTCCAAATGCTTCATTCATACGACGAACGAAGAACGTGTTCGTGTGGATACCGAAGAGGCGCGACCATTCTGATCGTGCTGAGATCCGTCAAAACAGAGTTACTGTCGGGAGAACATTATTCACGCAACAAAGATAACATTCCTAAACAAACGAGTATATCGTATTCGCTTGGATCTCTGGAGGGATTGAAGTATTTTCCGCTGTGCATTTATGTATTTTCGCATATAGATCCCATCAAATATTACTTACCTGGAAAATAGTATGGTATGGATGATCTATAGTAATTTTCCTTACCAGAGAAATCAAAGCAATTTGCACATATTGAGTCTTCACAAATTTAATAAAAACAATACTTGCTTTTAAAAATAGAGTAATATCCTAACAAACCTAGAAACTGATTGAACTTTGTCCATTTTTATAGCTACCAAGTCTTGAAGCAATATGATAAAACCAATGATATAAATTTGTATGATTGAACCTGTAAAGCTCGAAAAACAAATGTGCTATAAATAATAACTCAACATCAAATTATGATGGATAAAGAGTCTGCCATTGAGTCATATACTAACGTAACTCCAAAAGTACAACAGAAAAAAGTAGCCATAGATCTTACCTCCTTCACTGTTGTTAATCATCTCATGGACAATATTATTTCTCAAGTAGAAATTGAACCACAAGGAAACAAGACGAAATAACTGGAGTGTGTAGCTCTCACTATTAAAAATCAAACAATACATGTATTATGATTAATAAATTAACACAACGTGCAACATTACAAACCAATCCATGTAAGAAACCACAAGAATATTAATTTGTGCAACAAAAAACATCCACAACCATATCTTCTACAAGGAAAATCGAAACACTCATTAAAACTAACAAATTGAAATAACAAAGACTAAAAAACATCACTAGGACCAACGGTAGTTGACAAAGAGGATTGAGTATGTAAATTTTATAGTAGATTTTATTATGAAGTTTATTAATTAAAAATTTATTTTGAATGTAATAAGTTTTGCTTATTGCTTCAGCCCAAATTGATTAGGTAGTTTGTATTTATTTAGCATAGTTTTAATTGTTTTTTGTCATGTTTAATTTTTTTCCTTTCAATTATGTCCATTTATTGAGTTATAGGAAAAGAAAATTCACGAGAGCCATTATTTTAAAAAAATTCATTAAATTTATGATTTTAAAATTCTCCTCCATGATTATTTTTTAATCTTTTAATCTTTACATTTTTAATTTATTTTTATTTATTTACATAAATTATTAAATTGTTCAGATGTTTCATTCACTACTAGAATATATGGCTATTGAGATACTTTTTTGCGGACATTTTAAAAAAAAATGTAGTTATAGATAATCTCTAATGACATTTATTAAAACTTATTAATTCTAAACTTAGAAAATCATATTAGACTATGACAATTTTATTAAATGTCATCATTGTTTATATAGACCAATTAATTTTCTAAAGGCATTAACCCTGTTAACTTATCTATGTTTTTCTCCTAACCTACTCTTTTCCCTTCCCTCTTCCAAGCAATCCCCCAAAACTTTTTCCTTTCCTCTTCCCAGCGATCCCTAGCAAGAAATGTTGCAGGTAACCTTCTAGTTCATTAATCTGCTTGTTTGAGATTTTCTTGCGGCATCGCTATCTCAGCCGCTCGCGAGGAGGCGTAGCAAGCAACGCTTTATTGATGATGGGCAGTCTGCATCCTCGCTGTCAATTCGACGATGGACGGTCTGCATCCCATCGTCTGCTCGAGCTTCATCGACGCTCTGCTATGCAAAGTGAAAAAAAAAGATCCGAGGAAATGCTTTCCTTTTCCCACTCTCCTTTTTCTCACTACATTATCATTTCGATGGGAGGCTTGAGTCGGTGCTCTCGCTCGCCACTCTACTGATCCCTAACAACTGCTAAATCCCGTGAGTTTTCCTTTCCATTTTATTGATTTATTCTAGGGTCGGTCGCTTCTTTGGACCGTTCATGGTCGGATCTTGGCTCCCAATGTTTTTTTGGTGATTTGAGGTCGGGGGAATTTGGATGACACTCCGGTGTTTTTCTCTTAGGTTTCTGGAGTTGGGGTTTTGAAGCTCAAAATTGACTGTTTAGGTTCTTGTGAGGTTTCTAGGGTTTCGCAAGTTATGATCAAGACTCTATTGGTTGTGTTTATTTTAGAGGCTTTCGTGTTTGTTCTTTTCCTCAGTTGAATGTTACTTGCCTTTTGCATTGGCTTGTCTGGGTAGTCTGTGTATCAGGGTTTAAGGTACAGTGACCTTTTCGGGATCTGCCTAGTGAGGCAGATAGTTTGTGAAAAGTGATATTTTTGGGTTTACCAAGTGTAGTCTATTCCAGTTCATGTTTTTTCGTTCCTTCATCTATTCTGTGAATGAATTTGAACTAATTGCAGTTGTGATTTGTCAAAAATGGATGCTTAGGAACCATTTGCATCCAGTTATATGGCTAGTTAGAAAATAATGGTTGATAATGAGATAATTAAAACACCTACTTTGTTGAGATTTTTGTATTTTGAGTGATATTCTTGAGAGAAATGGAAATTTTCATCTTAAAAATGTTGTCAGAAGAAATAGAGGACAAATACCAATTTGATATTTTGTTTATTCATTCTGAGATATCAAATTTTAAATGCTTTCCGCAATGATGAATAAGGGTTCTTGATTCTTAAAAAGATTTAGCAGTTTATGTCTTTAGCTTCTATTGTTGACCATCTAAAATTATGTTGTTGTTTATAGTGAACATTATGCAATTGAAGCTGGTAATAGAAGTTGGCTATCAACTGGTATTTCAGTCCGCATACCAGACGGGTACTATGGACGCATTGCATCCAGATCCGGTGTTTCCTTCAAAAAGGGAATTCTTATTGGTGCCGGCGTAATTGACGCGGATTATAGAGGTGAAGTTAAAATATTAGTATTTAACTTAACTTTTCAGGAACTTCACTTCAACATAGGCGAATCCATAGCCCAATTAATACTTGAAAAGATTATAACGCCCCAAGTTGAAGAAGTTGTTGAGCTTCCCACTACTCAAAGGGGACGCAAAGGGTTTGGATCAACTAATATATCACAACCCGCTGACCCACCTCAAGACATAAAAGGCAAGGCAGTCATTCCTGACGAACCTGAAGACAGCCAAGAATCCTTAGAAACACAACAACAACAAGAATGAGATTCTTTGATGAGACGACTACTGCCAAAAGAGGAAGCATCAAGCCATGACACCAACAATGGCCTCGATGATAAAGAACTTATCTCAAAATCAGCACTAAGGTATTTTCACTATCGCCGTACTCACCACTTGTATGTCTTATCCAGTGAAGAGGAATGGACAAATCCATTTGCGTAAGGTGGTGGGTATACATCAGATAATACTTACAAGTAACAACCAAAGTGAGACCATGAATTTTAATACACTACATGCACTTAAATTCAAAGTCATTTTTGTTCTCCTTCAGTATTCCCACTCCAAAGGTTATAGATATTTTTCTTTCCACGCGGTTCTTTTATTTTCAACTATTTCCTTTCTGTTGTATATCAGCATTTTTTAGGCATCAATTTTGGTGGTCTATAGATATTTGAGCCGTATTATGCACATCCATTCATATAATGATTGTTTTCTTAATGACAAATCATTCTATTGATAGTGTAGGCAACAATCAACTTAGCTTCTCCTTAAAATTTATAAGGAGATCCGTGATTTTTCCTTTTTTGCTTGTTCTAGTTTAGGTTAAACAAACTTGAGCTATGACGTCTTTAGAACCCTAGATATTTTGGTGCTTTTCATTTATTTTAGTTGGTTGGTTTTCACTACAGTATAGAAATTCCTAATTGGACCATGGAAGATGCACTACAAGGAAAAAGCTGAAAGACGACGCTTAAAAGACAATACTTTTTGTAAAAAACGTTGTCATTTTTTTTACAACGCTTTTCGTTGGATTTAGATCATCCATCTAAATCTGGGATGATCTAGACCGTTGGATGCAACTAAGGAGGAGAGAAGCTTTAGGTTTCTCATGGGAGCAACCACCTCTTGAATGAGACATCTCTTCTTACGCCTCCTCTCACACCCGACACCTTCTCCTCCCTCAGCATCGGCCGGCGGTTCCATTCCATCTCCTCACTATCAGCTGACCATCTCTCGGCGGTCATCTCACCTTAGTTTCTTGTTGCAGTTGAGGACCTGCGCAAGAGGATTCTTAGTCAGTGCTGACTGGATTGAGGCTGGTCACCACGCTGTGGGCGTTGCTCCGCCGGGCAGCGGCGGCGGAGGAACTCTGATGAATTCGAGGTGGTTCTCGATGTCCTACGGCCTCTACAGGCGCCACCTCAGTCCCGGACACGACACCTTCATGTACAGATATTTCTCCACCGAAAAGGAGAGGATCTTTTAGGGCTCTCCTCTTTGATTCGGATGCTTCGTCATCTCTTGTCCTTTTGATTCATTCTCATTTTATTGCTACAACCCTTCTCAATTTCATTCCAAAAAATTGATTTCCATTCCCCTCTTACAACGCACAAATAGTATTACCATTCTAGAATTCCAGAATTCAGATTCAAGGGTTCAACTGTGCCATTCACCATTTGCACTTTCGACCATACTCCCTTTGTCTATCAAGTTCACTTATGGGTAACTTAATATCTCAGCTAACAAATTCCAGCAACTTAATTTCAGAATTATGCCTCAACTCAATCACTAATTTTTGGCATTGCAATGGAACTGGACAGTATCAGAATTCAGTCCAGTTGAAGTTGATACATTCAAAATTATGCCTCAACTTTATTGGTCAGGAACCTGCAGCAACAACTTGGCACACAACATGTTGAAGTTGATACATTCATTCACAGCTTCTTTCTGCAGATTTCTCAAAGATGCATCAATTCAGGTAACTCTTCATTTGATCTTCTCAGTTTGAAGTTTATTTCAAGTGGTCAACACTCCAACTGATGTGGAAGATAGTAGACATTCCTATGTCTTCTCAACAGTATCTAATATAAGCTTCGTGGATTTTTTTTTAAAGATTTGAATCATCCAAGGATTTGGGGAAACAGACCATACATCACTAAGAAAACAATTGTTTTACTTAGCCTTTTATTGATAATAAACTTGCAACAAGTTGTTAAATGAAGACACAACTATTCCCTGCATTCCTTTTAAATTTCAGAACCTTGATTTCTGAAAATCCTGCATTTCAGAATCAGATTCCAAGTTTCAATTTCAGAACCCTAATTCCTGGAAGTTTAGAGTTTTGATTAACTGAAATTCAAGAAAAGTAAAACACCAAATAACACTGCAATACATGACTCAAGTTAAATCTGTTACTGTCCAGAATTATTCAAAAGAGCTTGACACAATTCTGTTTGCTTTTCACTCCAAAATTCTGATATCATTATTTTTGCCCCCTCTTGTTAACTAGAACAACTTGATGGAACTAGTCTCTACAATTCATGAATTCAAAACAAGATTCAAAATCATACCAAAAACACCAGAAATGAAGCTTATTAGAAATTCTGGTTTTCCAGACCTCAGTTTCAAAATTTTGAGTTAAAAGGATTTTTGTCTTGAAGCAAGAAGAATTAAGCTTGGTAAAGGATTTCATTTAGCTCTAGAATAATTGAAACTTCAATTCAAAACAATGCTAGTCAGGAACAACATCAGTAGTTTGCACAAAATAGTTTTCTGAATTCATTGGCTGTAGTATTCAGTTTTAGAAATCAACTACTTTTCTTTTCTTGCTTTTGCAGCTAACACTCAGTGCCACTCAGGTAGAGAACCAAATCAAGATCTATTGAACACCAACAACAGTGACATCTAGAGCTAGAAGTCAAACCAGCACAATGGCTTGCCCTTTTAGTTTTAAAACTCCATCTTTCACTCCATCTAGAGCTAGAGATATGCAACTCTCTCTACTTCTAAATCAATCTCATTAAAATAAACCAACAACTATATACTCATTAATATATAGATGCTCCATCTAGAACTATTTCATCTTAATTATAATGTATTAATTATGTGAGATGCTTCATTTTAATTATAATGTAATAATTTAATGTATTAATTATTTGAGCTGCTTTATTTTAATTATAATATAATATTTTTCTTCCTCGAAGATGAATTTGGAAGGAAATCGAAAGTGGAGTTTTTATTTTGCCAAGAAGGGGTACTCATATATTTTTGAGAAGATGAAATATTACCAGAAAGATTTAATCCAAGAAGTAAGATATGTTGGAACTAATATGCATGTTTAGTATGTAGGGTTTTTGCTTTTATATAGATTTAACATGGATCCAAAGTTTGTGGATTATGTCTATATATTTTTTGTTTGAATTGTATGACACATTTCTAGTTCAATAGTAAGAAAATTAATCAGTTGTACTTTTCTGGTATTTTAATTGATGTTATTTATAAGGGTTTAATTAAGTAATTCATGGTGTAAATATAATATATAACTGTTTTGTAAATAAAAAAATAATGATTTATCTTTGATTAAAAAATTATATTTTAAAAAAGATAATATTTTTTTATCCATTTTAAAAATATTATCTTTGCTAAAAAAATAATATTTTTTAAGCGTTGGAAAAGTTCTATCTTTGTAAAAAATGATAACGTTTTTTAATGCATCGTCTTTGAGTGAATTTTTAATAATAGTATTTTTAATAATATTTTTTCAGTCACATAGACAACACACATAATAAGTATTGTTTTTCAACTTTTTTCTTATAGTGATGACTTGTTTGACAAATCTTCTTCCCATGTCAAGTCAAAAGAAACCAAATGGGGTCAGATTCTACTCTCTCAATTTCCTATCATAATTTTAAATTTTAAGTTTGTCCATGGATTTACAGTCAATGTTCTTCTGTTCTTGCATATCTGTAAGGGAGCTTGTTGAGTTGCTTTGGAGAAATGGACATGTTGTCATGCATAGCCAAACACACCAAAGCCATAAGAGGTGGAAGATTCTATGTGCCAAAGTGAGGTAACTTATTAATAATAGAATATCTGTAATTCTTTTGAAAGATTTTTAGAGTTTAATGAAGTTGGATGTTGTTGAAGATTATAAAATGTACAGGATGCTAAGTATGAATCAATTGAGGAAAAAATCCCACTCAAAGATCAATGACTAAATGCAGAAGTCGTGCTATAGAAGTCCACAATCTCTCAGAGAGGGTAATATGTTTTACTTGAACATTTTGATTCATATTTCTGTCCTTTTAAAGTTGTTGAATTATGTAGAGGAGAAGAGATAAGATAAGATTAATGAAATTTTAAAGGCTCTATAGGAGTTCATACCTCATTGCAGTACGATAAATATCTAGTTCTCTATTCACGAATGATTTTAATTTTTAGAGAAATATTATTATTTTTTTATATTTATTATGTTATTAAATTTTTAAACAAATATGAAATGTATTTACAATTGACAGTAATTACTATTAAGTGCATATAGAATGATACTTTATATGTTTTTCATTTGGTATGATATTCAATCTTTTAAATTATTTTCAATAACTTTATATTTTCATTGTCTTATTTACTTATATAAATGTATGCATTGTATTTGTAGGTGATAGGTACTTAAATTTTACTTACAATATGATGAATGAAGATGGTTCATAGTAAATTAGTTGAGTTTTTATTTTACAAGACTTTGTTAGTTCTGAAACTTAATATTTTGAGTATATTTTATTAGTATATAACTAGTTTTGGATGTAAAAGACTTGTCATTAATATTACATTTGTAAATTTGATTCAAATGATTGTTATGAATAAAATTTATCTATTAGCTCTTTAAATTATATTTTGAAAATTATTTCTATTCTATGTGATGGATGAATTGTGATGATGTGTAAATTTTGAAATAAGATTATATATCTTGAATAAATATAATGATAATTTTTAATGTCTTTATAAATTATTATAAATGATGTTTAATAGTGTCATTATAGATTAGTTAGATGCCATTTTAAAATGATTTTATAAATTATCATTATGTCAATATAAATTAATTTGTGACATTTAAATTTGTCATCATTATGATAATATTAAGGCATATATAAATATCCTTGAAATATACTTTTTACTAATATTTTTGATTGTCATTATACCTTTAAAATTGAGACACTTTTAAAGTTAGCGTTGATATTTTATAATAACATTATAAAAATGTCAAGAATGTTAGAGGACCTAAGATGACATCACTTTATATGATGTTTTTCGTTGATGTCACCAAACTTTAATGTCACTAAAAGTATACTATAAGGCCATTTATGTGTGTTTAAAGAACATTATTTTTGTAGTGATCTTTATGTTTTAGTAATTTTACTCAAGTAAATCTTAAATAGTTATCAATTATTACTAAGCAGTATTGATTTTCACTTAATGACTTAGTTGCATGTGAATTGAACATGTTTAAGTGTAGAAGTTTGAGTGTTGAGTTAGTTCGAGTTAGATTAGTTAATTTGTGAGACGACTTGGTTTGTTTTTCTTATTGACAAGTATTATAAATTGTATTTTTAAAGTTTCTTAATTTTGATAGACCTTTAACTAAATCATTTTGACTCATTTTAGAAATGAGTCTTAGGTGAGTGTGACCCAATCTCCTGTGTCACAAATTAATTTTCTCTTGTTATGTCAGTAGACACTTAAGTAAGGAGTTTGGTAAATTAATTGAATAGATATTATTATTTTTTAATTCTCTTAAGTATTATTTCAGGGAAATCAAGATTCTTAATCAAGCATTCATAAGGTGAAAAAGTTACTATATACTTAGTGTCACATAGTTGACTAATGTAAATTGAACTCAAATTTATCCCTTAACAAAACTTTACGGATAACAAAATTGAAATTTAATTCAATATTTTTTTTTTAATTTCCTTAAGTTTTTAGTTATTTTTGAATGATACTGATCTTAGGTTCTTGAGTTTCAATTTAATAAATTTTAATTTATCTCCAGTCGTGTCTAGAGCACTCATTATATGATGTCCATTGGTCTAAATTTTTATATTTATATACATAAAATATTTGATTGGATCCAACTTGTAATTGGAGTTCAATAAGGTTGATTGATTTTTACTTTTTATTTTTGATTTAAATCGTTTTAGATCATCATGTTAATCCTATGATTTATGTGAGATGATTTTCAATTTTACTTGATTATTATTAATTTTAATTTTGAAGCTAATTTAAATCTTGGGGTAGATTTAGGTTTATCCGTCAGTCAGTTAAATACATATTTCAAAAATTGACTTTCAGATTGTGGTGAGGTATAGAGGTCTTCTTTGATATCTGAGCAACAACCACTTCATAAAACAAAGCCTTTTAAAGATATTATACATTTAACCTACTTCCTGAAAATTTTTGGTCTAACTAGTTTAGCAAGGTAGTTTTAGTCAGTTCCTCTCAGCTAAGTGCACTAATTAGAGTACTCCTTACCTAACCTAGATACACTTAGACTAAGCATCCTTAACGTACTATTATCTCGCCGCGTCCTGATACTAGGTTGTGATCCAATAGAGTTCCACCAAAGATCTACCGCACCTCGGACACCTACTCGACTAGATCCCATTGGTAGGCACGAGTAGCTATCCTAGGTTATAGTAGCTGACTATACACCTGGCGCCACGCCGCATTTCACGGGGTTTAGAGGATATGCATTGTATTGGCTTATACTATAGAGAGTCGTGGATGCTACTCTCAGCTGACACTTTGTCAATTATAAGTAATTGCCATTGGTAAAAAAAAAAGTCATTCTTCGCTTAGTATCTGAGATGGGGGCATTGGATGTATGGGGATATACAAGGAGGGCATTATATTGATGAGAAGACTACTAGCTTGTGTTGGTACAGGGAGCATCATAATCAAATCTATATTTTGATGTTGTCAAAGATTCAAAGTTAAGTCTTATTATTGTATAATGAACTAATCCAGTGTGCAGGATCTCAACTCTGAAAGCCCTAGTAGGTCTGAAGGATCCGATATTAGGCAAGGGAAGTTTCGGCAGATCGTGGAATCAGACAGAAAGTCTAGATGGGTCAAGTGGACCTGACATCTGGTACGAGAATTTGATAGATCTGGAAGACCTGATATCGAATCAAGTGGAAGACCTGGAAGGCCGATCCGTTGCTGAGCAAAGTCCAAACAGGTCTGGAGGATCCAATATTTGCAGGTGAGTTAAGGTAAGCACTTGGAGTTAGTATAGTGAGGTCGTGTCTCAGTAGGGACAGACCTTAAGTGCTAATCCAATTGAAGAAACCTACGGAGGTTTCTAAGTTGAGATCAAGACAGTTCGAATTGTCATATTCATGCATATTTATATTTGGTCTAACCTTTGTTTTGCAAGACTGTTACTATTAATATATATATATTTTGTGTTAACTTTGTTTTGTAGATAAAATAAAGTTTGGATTTAACTGAGGTTCGGTCGATTGAATCGACGATTTCGTCGATCAATCCTACCAGATTAGTACAGTATCAAACAAAGGCTGCAAACTTGAAAAAGTCTGGGATCAGTCGATAGATCTAGGGTATCAGTCGACCGATCAAATATGATAATAATAAGAGATCAAATCAAATCAACGCGAAAATGGTAAACACAAGGATCAATCGACTAATCAGCTGGATCAGTCGATCTATAAGCCATGATTTCCGAGATCGAATGGATCAGATTAGAGCAAAGAAGGAAGGTCGCAGGGTTTAGTCGACAGATTGGAGGATCAGTCGACTGATAAATTTTTCAGTCGATGGAACGCAGCCTATAAAAGAAGCCCTCGGGGTCTGAGCCGATCATCACTTCATTTAGTGCTACCTCTCGCCTTTGTTGCTCTCAGTGCAAGCTATTCTACTGCAACGCCGAGATGTTCTTCGACACTCATGCTTCATCTCTCATCTCCTATGTCGGTAAAACTTTATTTTATACTTGCACTGTTATTGGAAGATAGTAGGGTTACTATATCTTCCTTACATTTTGTACGACTTTTGCTTCGTCTCTGAAAATTTTTGGAGAGAAGAAAGATAATGGATTAACCCAACGATACAATTTGAAAGGTCGTAGGTTCTTGGAGTAGGAGTTGGCTAGACTCTGAACCAAGTAAAATCGAATGAGTATTTTTTTTTATTCTACTGCTAACGCTCTAATTCGATTTTACGATTATGATAATTTTTTTTTTGGATGAGATTCACCCTCTCTCTCTCATCTTTCATGATCCAACAACTTGATACGAGGTTGGACTGCAATATGGGCGATAAGATATACCTCTTCAGATACACACATACCTTTTTAGCAACTAAGGAGATAGAGACTTTGACGTTGACATGCGAGACTACTTGCTGATGTAGGATAGGACATTACCATTCACAAGCAGACGAGAGCACCTAGGCATACACATGATGACTCCTTGCCAGTCAGTCTATCATCTCATGGCTGATGGGCAAGACATTTTATCTGACTGGGAGGCAGTTTTTGTAGAGTTGTATGCATTCAGACCCATTACTCAGTTGAGGAGCTAGATGTAAGATCAAACTCGATGCTAGAGGGGGGGGTGAGTGAATAGTATTATGAATTTTATGAACTGATATTTCAACAAATAACAAATAAATAAAGTAATAACACAGTGGAAATAAATTTTAATCTAACAGTTTATCATAAAGGCAAGTTAAGCACAGTTATTAAATCAAGGCAAAATAAGCACACACAATATAATAAAATATGATTCTTATTTCTAATTTCTTCTAGATAGAGAAACCTTACAGAAAAAGATCTAAAAATTAAAGCACAGTGAACAAATATAAGGCAACACAAAAAATGAAATAGTTATTCTAAGTGTTGCCCGTTAGAACTAAACCGTAGAGTTGCAGCGCGTGTCGTAACATAAAAAGTGAAAGAGTACTAGAGCACGAGCACAAGAGATTAAGAGAAGTCTTGAATAAATTATTTTCAACCTCTGCCTCGAAGCTCATTTTATAACACTCCTCCAATCGCCTGGAGCCTTCTCGATCACCTATATAGGTGCTGACTTAGCTACAACTTTTATCCTTTAGATAATGTTAACGAAGCTTCCCGTTCGACTGGACACCCTTCGGTTACTTGTAGAGGGGGTCAAATCTGATCTTGACTTGACTCATGATGTGCATAGATTATATATCATTTTATGCATCATTTGACGCACATCTTCTTATATTTCATTGACATGATCTACACCATCGTACCTCATTTTATTATGTTATCATATTTTTTACTTCATATTGTTCGGAGATCTGCTCTTGTATTTTCATCTACAGGATGCATTTTAGAGCAAAACGAAACTTTCACGGAATGCAAAGCAGAAAAACAAAGCAGAAAGCAAATAAGTCAGGAAAAACCCTGGCCGTGTCTCCCAGGCATGGCCAGATTCAGGGCGTGCCTCAAGAGCAGTACAAGCTCAAGGCACGGTCGTGTCTCCTAGACACAGCTGTGTGACACTTGTGAAGAAAGCTTAGGCACGACTGTTTCTTCTAGACACGGCCGTGTGACTAGTCTATGTAGACTCACAGACAAAGTCGTGTCTCATTGGCAGCTCTTTCTCAAACCTGGGCCGTGTCTCCTAGACACGGTCGTGCCTCCACCCATCAGTACCTCAAGACACAGTTATGTTTTAGAAATACAGTCGTGTGCCAGGAGTGACCTGAGTCGTGCCTCATAGGTATAAAGGGTTTTTTTTTGCCCATTTGTGAGAGAAAGGTGGTTTTTTCCTTCGTTGGAGAACCCTAGGTCCTTCACACTTCATCTTTCAGAGATTTCTCCGGCGATTTAAAGCGGATTTCTCCAGTCCATAATCATTAAAGGAAGGAGAGGACTCTCAAAGACCAAGATAATTACCGGCTAAGCATTCTTTCCCTCTTTCTTCTAAATTAGGGCTTGAATATTTATTTTTATATCTTTGTGTTTTCTTTCACTTTCTATGGAGTAGATCTAATGTATTCTAGGGTTAAGGAGTAATTATGATTTGATTGATGATTTATGAACTGTGGATATGTCAATTTTTTATTTCTATGAGATGTTATTCTTATGTTATGTATATTGTGCATTGTACATGTTTGACGAAATGTGTATGAGGATGATGCATGTAATTCTAGAGTTTTACTTCTGTGTTAGGGTTGCTACTAGACTGGATAATCGGGAGATCCTTAGTAATAAATGATTTTTATTCAACCGAACATTTGTGCCCTTAGTGATAGAGGACACCGACACATATTTCATTTTCTAGAGTTAAAAGACCTTGACATATGAATTTATCATAGTTCATATGTTGAGAATTAGGTGATGATCATATTATAGGGATATTATCTAACATCATAGTGAAATTGAAAGTCTAGAATCAATTCCCAAACCAATCCTCACACATCACTTGGACCTAAACTTCACAACTCTCTCTCACACTTTTCTCTCTTAAGTTCACAAGTTGACAATTCGATTAGTCCAAAATTCCTGTCGGATCGATATCTTTTTATTACTTAATGACATTACTGTGCACTTGTGATGAAGATAACATGTTTTTGATGTCGTTGTCGGAGATTATTTAAGATTAATATTAGTGAGTAGTTAGCCTATATCATTTTTTTTTGTTAATAAAATTTACATTTTACTTGTGAATAATTTCTTTTTGTTCATATATAGATAATCCAAAAATACTGTAATTTGATTTTTACATATAGATAATCCTAAACATTGTAATTTCATATTTCATTTACTTGTGGATAATTTTTGCTCACACAATACATAATCTAAAAATATTACAATTTCATATTTCATTTTTTTACATACATATATAATTCAAAGAATTTTTTCAAAACTTAATTCAAAGTTTGTTCTTGTATGCACAGAGTTGTAGATAATCTATTATCATTTGATCCAGAGATAAATAGAACTTTCAGAAGAAGAAGAAATCTGTAAATTAATTCAAAAGAAGAGCAAGAACATTCAGATATAGCAAACAAACCGCTCAAGACTATGCAACACTCTATGCAAGGGGCCTTAAATCAAGTATCACCAGACCAACTATTGAGGCTAATAATTTTGAAATCAAGTTGGCAGTAATCTCCATGGTATAACAAAATCAATATGGTGGTGGACCAAATGAAGATCCAAATAAACACTTGGAGATATTATATGAGATATGTGGTATCATGAAAATGAACGGAGTAGCAGCGGAAGCCATAAGATTATTATTGTTTGGATTTGCATTAAGAGATAGAGCCAAAACATGGTTGAATTCCCAACCACCAAACAACATTACATCTTAAGAATAATGTGGACAAGTATTCTTGCAAAAAAATTTTCCGCCAAGCAAGACGACCCATATGAGAAATTTAATAGCTAGTTTCAGATAATAGGATGAGAAATCTCTATATGAAGCATGAGATCGCTTCAAAGGATTTCTAAGATAATGTCCCCACACGGATTTGAGAAGTGGTTAGTTATCCATACTTTTTACAATGGAATCAACTATCATATTAAGGTCTCTTTGGATTCCGCAGCAGACAGAGCTTTGATGAATAAGAGCCTAGATGAAGCAAAAGAAATTATAGAAAGTGTGACTGTGAATCATCATCAATGAGCATCGGAAAGAAGTAACCCTATTAAAATTCTGGGAATACATGGGGTTAACATTTTGGATTTAATCTCTGCTAAGATGGATGCCCTTGCAAAGAAATTCGAAGCCATGGGCACAAATCAAGCAAATTTGATCGGTGTAATTTGTGAAATATGTGATGAAATAGAACATGCAAAGAAAATTTGTCCACTGAGAGCCATAACTGCATAATTAGCTCAGATGGAACAAGTGAATGCAATTGAGAATTTTAATTCAAGACTATTCAACCCATATTCCAACACATACAATCTTGGTTGGAGAAATCATCCGAACTTTTTCTATAAAAATTATCCAGAGCAAACGGGGCAGACATTAAATTCTCAATAAATATTACAAACCTCATGCTTGGAGAAGTTAATTGAGGAAATGCGTGTCAATCAATTAGAAATAAAAAATGATATCAATGAGCTTTATGGGAGGATGGATAATATTGAAA
Organism: Hedychium gardnerianum; assembly: GCA_038050645.1. Classification (NCBI taxonomy): domain Eukaryota; kingdom Viridiplantae; phylum Streptophyta; class Magnoliopsida; order Zingiberales; family Zingiberaceae; genus Hedychium; species Hedychium gardnerianum. Next base: position 1,885,929 of record JBBUKS010000078.1, on the reverse strand, counting down.
ATCACTTAAAAGTTTTTGATAATCAAGTGGAACAGATTGCTACATCTTCCTCAAGTTAACAAGGTTCACTTCCAGAAAAATCAGAGAATAATCTAATTGAGCATTGCAATGCTATTGAGCTAAGAAGCGGACGAACCTTGGGGTAACCCCAAGTGACCGCTACATCTGAAGGAATCAGGAGTACACCAATCGGAGAGTCAACTCCTTCTACAAATCATGAGCACATCTAAGAAGAGGTTGAAAATGAAAACCCGATTGAGGCTAGTCAACATGGTAGAATTGTACCACTGGTGCCCTTCCCTCAACGGATTATGAGTTCAAAAAGGGGTGAGGAATTCAATCAATTTTTGAAGAAGATCAAGGAGATATGCATTGAGATTTCACTCATTGATGTCTTGCAGCAAATGCTCAAATTTGTCAAGTTTATGAAGAATATTATTTCATCAAGACACAAGAAAAATGACAGTGAAATGGTAGCTTAACTGCGGAGTGTAGCGCCTTACTATCAGACTTCATACCTCTAAAGTTGAAGGATCCAGGAAGCTTCTCAATTCTCTGCACCATCGAGATTACTATTATATATATTTTTTTTGTGATTTGGGGGCCAGTGTTAACCTCATGCCACTTTCATTGTGTAATAATTTAGGGCTGAAAAATTTGAAACTTACCACTATGACATTAGAACTGGTAGATCACTCCCATAGATACCCACTCGGTATTCTTGAGGATGTGACAGTTAAGGTAGGAAACTTCTTGGTCCCTATTGACTTTGTGGTCCTAGAGATGAATGAGGATTCTAAGATCCCAATCATCTTAGGAAGGCCATTCTTGACCACCGCCGGAGCTATATTTGATGTGAAAGATCACAAGCTCACATTGGCGGTGGGAGAGGATAAAGTATGTTTTGATCTATCT
>JBBUKS010000078.1:1869187-1879935 GCA_038050645.1 Hedychium gardnerianum | reverse complement strand
TTTCAATTATTTAATGGATATTTTCAATGTTGATTAGAATATATTATATTGAATATACCATAACAATGTAGTAAGATAAATTTATTAGGTTAGTCTCTCTGAAATTTAGTCTCACGATCCTAAATTTAGTCTCCGGAATTTAATAGGATATTTTCAAGTGTTTCTAATGAATCACTAGATCTCTTATTTTTTTCCATAAATAACATTCATATTCAATATTAATATGAATGTTCATAATTTAGATCTTATATAGTCTCATGATCCTATATATCTAATCAAAATTATATGAGTTTCTATTATATTATTATTGTAAATTTATTTTAAGTTTTCTCATGACAATATAGGAGAGATGTGATGAGGTAGTACAAAGAAGTTCGGGTGCTAGTGATGATAATGGCGGATCTGAGTCATCTATTGGTAATAATATAGTCTATGAATCGAGGCGACTGGTGGATCGAAAGGGGAAAGAAATATTTGAACTAGGTTCTTTAGCAGAAGTTGTAAGTGGCCGATACATCTTCTTCCACCCCACCAACAGTAAGTGTGGAAATAAATCAATTGAATTAAGAGGTTAGCAATTTGAAGGAGTTACTAGTGCAAAGGGACAATGAACTTCAAGAGGTCTGCATAATACAAAGGCAAAGGGATTAGGTAATGAACGATTTCCTTCAACAACAGATGTTAATCATGCAACATCTTTCATTATCCTCCGCTCCTAGCGGTGATGCACATGATGGTGATGATTTTTCGATGATGATGATGGTAGTGGTGGTGATGATGGTTGTGCTTGAAATTATTGTGTATGAATGTTATTTGATGATAATTTATTTTATTTTTGAACATTTGTTATTTGATAGAGTTTGCGTTTTTTTCATTTAAATTTATATTTTTGATTGATATTGTTTACTTGTTTCAAACAAGATCGCCAAGGAAGTTGGTGAAAAATAGAAATTCATGTCGGAATAGGAGAGCGTTTACATTAGTTTTGTGTTAGTTTAGATGATTTTCTTGTTAAGAATCTTACTTTTTGTTTTTTTTTTCTGATACAAGAAAAGAAGAAGAGGAAGTATGAGAGGAGAAAGAAATGACTATCGAGAAAGAAGAGGACATTGATCTCCTTCCCTCCTTTTGAGATAGTTTGTTGTCTAATTTGACTTGAACAATGTTAGGTATCTTTTGTTTATCTTGAACAATGTAGATTAACTTTGTTTTGGAATATGCATGTGTTGTAAGATGATATTGTTTATGTTGTAAGTTTGAGACTTTGTTTTGTGTTATGTTATTCATGTGTTATGTTTGTTATGTTTATATTATGTTTATGTGTTGTGTTGTGTTGTGTTGTTCATGTGACGATATTGTTATGTTTGGTATGTTTGTTGTCATGTTTTGTTACTTATTGTCCATTTGTTTTGATGTGTTGATATGTTTGTTGTTGTTCGTTTTCTATGTTTGTTGTTTTGTTTTGGAAGCAGAAATATGTTGAAAAAATATGAAGTTTACGATAAATTTTGCAACGAAATATGTTGGTTGCAAAAATTTTCAATTTGTGATGAAAAAAAAATTTCATCGCAAATTTATATTTGTGATGAGTAAAATTTCATGTCAAATCAGCGACAAATTTTTATTTTTATTACTAATTTTATAACGAATTTTGAAATAAAAATATATTCGTTGTAAATTTTGCAACGAATTTTTATTTTTTTATCGTAAAAATTTGCGACAAAAAAAGTTTTATTGCAAAAATATTTTACGATAATTTTTTTTTAGATTTTCATTGCAAAATTCGTTCTAATTTTTTTTTAGTGTATAATTATTGATGAGTTGAATGTCGAGAGAAAATATATCTCGGCAAGGATATATCTCAGATGAATTCAACTTTAAAATAATTACGGTCGATGTACCAATCAACTAAACTGATCACCAATAGCTTAAATCTAATGCTTGAGTTGTGGACAATGATTGTCGAATATAAAGTATTCTTGTTTATGCTAGTTGAGTGCCTATTATAGATGGAACTTAAGAGTCTTTTCTTTTTAGACAAATAATAGAAAAATAAATTCTGCCAATAATTTTCTAAAAATTGCTACATGTATTAGATTTTTTTATAATAAGTTTTTAAATATTTTTAATCTATATATCATATCAGTGTTTGTAAAAATCCATGTGAGTTTGCATAGACCTTCCATCTATTTTTTTCTAAAAATAGTTATATATATATGAATATTTGGACTAGCAAAAAATATATATATATTTAATTTTCTGACAACAAAAAACTTCCCCCTCCTAACTTTTGACCAAGTAATTCCTCCCGTGCTGTGGACTCGAACATGGCCTTGGCAATATGGTCGCTTTGCACTAGATCCAGATGAGGAAACACGATCACGCACGCTGACGGTCACCTCCAATCATTCATGTCGGCATTCAATCATCTGCCCCTCTTTGGCGTGATACGATAATAAACGATAGGGTGTCTGCAGAGGATATAATGAATAATAAATTATTATATAAAAAAAAAATATTAGATTTTTTAAAAAGTAAAATTCCTCTCATATAAAATGGCGTTGTCATTCGGTGACCGTGATTTAAATAGTAGAGTGTCTTAACGAGATATAACTGAATTGATATTTGAATAATAGATTATCATAAAAAAATAGAGATTAAATTCTTGAAAAAATAATTTTTTAAAGAATAAAATTCTTCTAATCTAAAAAAACATCGTGTCATTCGATCATGGCGATTTATTTTTCTTCTAAAAATTTTAAAACGACATCTATGTTATCATATTATCTTTGTCACAATGATAAATGATGTACTCATGTAATAAGAATTTGATCAAATATTTACTGTACTTAAATTACTCATAATACAGAATCATCTATCAAAATCTATTTGCATTTCTTTGATTTAACTGACGGCCGATCTATGAGATCGGACAGTCCACTTCAAAAATTAATAGGATCACGGATACGTGGTTAAAAAACTAATTAAAAAAATCATTTATTTCTGTTGATAAAAAAAATAAAACATTCATTTTCAATATTCCATCAGTTCATTTTAAAATTAATATAAAAAAAATTATAAAAAAAAATTTATTAATTCAAACAATAACAAATATATAAAAAAAATAAAAATTTAATTATTAATTAAAATTTAATAATAATAATATTTAATATATTAATCTTTAACACATCTATTCCTCTTTCTATATAAACAACTAAATCAGTGAACCAACCTCAATCACCGACAAATTTATTAACAGCAACATGGCAGCCCTCAGGAAGCGCCTCCATCTCCTCCTCATCTTCTTCTTCCTCCTCTGCGACGCCTCTGTTTATGCCGGCAAGTGCCACAAGGACGACAAGAGGGTCCTCCTCTCCATCAAGAACTCCATCGGAGACTACATCTTCACCGGATGGACCTCCGACATCGCCTGCTGCGACTGGTACGGCGTCGGTTGCGACGAGGTTTCTAACCGTGTCATCTCCCTCGACGTCGGCCAAACCAACACCACCTTCTCCCTCCCCGCCGCCGTCTCCGACCTCCCCTTCCTCACCTCCCTCACCTTCCACAAGAACCCTGCTCTGGTCGGCCCCATCCCCGCCGCCATCGGAACCATGGCCGGCCTCACCTTCCTCCGTCTCGACTGGAACAGCCTCTCCGGCCCTGTCCCTTCCTTCCTCGCCGCGCTCCATCGCCTCGAGTACCTCAACCTCGGATTCAACCAGTTATCCGGCGCCATTCCCCCCTCGCTCAGCACCCTCCCGCTCGACTTCCTCGCCATCGACCGCAACCAGCTCACCGGACCCATTCCCGACTCGTTGGGCCGGTCCAGCAGCCTCATCTACCTCTACCTCAGCCACAACAACCTCACCGGCCAAGTCCCAGCGTCCTTCTCCGGCAACACGGTAGCACAGGTGGTGGACTTGTCCCGGAACCAGCTGAGCGGCGACGCGTCGGTCCTGTTCGGGAGGGGGAAGCCGCTGGGGAGGCTAGACCTGTCGAGGAACCACGAGATCGAGTTCGACTTGGGGAAGGTAGAGATCCCGCAGAAGATGACGTCTCTGGACTTGAACCACAACAAGGTGTTCGGGCGGCTTCCGCCGGAGATGGGGAAAATAGAGTGGCAGCTGCTGAACGTGAGCTACAACCGGCTCTGCGGCCGGATTCCCAGCGGGGAGCGGATTGAGAGTATGGGCCAGTACTCGTTCCTTCACAACGACTGCCTCTGCGGGTCGCCGCTGCCGCCCTGCAAGTAACCGATCGCAGAAGCGCCGGCCAATAAGGCGATTAATGAGAACGTCGGTAAATAAATATTATTATTTAAGAGCTAGATGAGGAAGGACTGAAGGTGCACAAGAAAAATTGCTAAAATCTCTTCTTCATTTTATAATGTAGAACAATGGAAGACATATGAAGCCTTGCTATGTTTTATGGACCCTATGAAGTTATTTAATGCCCCCACAAAAAAAAAAAAAAAAAAAAAAACTACTACACGAGCTCAAATTGTCCAAATACCATCTCTTTGTTGTTGTGATAGGTTGACTTAGTCAAGTCGTCTTCTGCTGGGTTGAACTACGCTGGTAGTCTCAAGTCGGGTTAGCTTTTGTTAAGTCGATTTTTATTGGATTGGCTTCCGGCTGGTCGATTTTTGTCAGATTGACTTCTGTCGAATCGATTTCTGTCACGATACCGATGGAGCATATAAACTCGGATGACGTCTTAAGCTTGTCTGACGAAGATTGTCAATATCTAAAAAAAAAAAATTGATATACCCCTTTAGTTTTAGATGATTAATTTATTTTTATAATTTTTTTTTTATTAATCATCAAAATAAATTAAAAAATATTCATAATAAATGATTCAAAAATTTAACATTTCTTAATTAGGTATTTTATTTTTTAAAAAATCTATAAATATATTATAATTAAAAATTAAATCATAATTATTTAAATAATAATTTAAATATTTTATTACTATACTATAACTTCGAGGGTTGAAATGACGGAAAAAAAGTCTGAGAAGGTTGTCAATATTTCCATCACATGTAGTAATCATGCATGAAAATCATACCAATATACCTACTTTATGCGACCGATATAAACATGACCGAGTGCTCTCTGAAATCATCTTCTGTAAGCACGATAACATTTTTTTTTTCCTCACAAGCATAATTGAGAGGGTAAAGAGATGGAAATTTATCACTTAAAATCAAGAATTAAATCTTAAGATTGATGGGAGCATAAATTCTTATATCTTATATAATTTATCCTCATATTCATTTATTTTTTAATCATCATAATTTATTTCTTTTATGTTAATTTTAAAACAGACGAACAAAAATGTTGGGTGAGCGTTTTTCTTTTTTTTTTGTCACTTAATAATATCTTTTTTGTGCCCCATAGGCTAATCACATGATTCGTACAAAAGTATTATCATAAATATGTTTGAAATCGATTTTCAACATATATGAAATATTCTATTGATTATCTTACCTTTTTTTATATGTGACGAAGCCTCTTATAATTTATTTTTTTTCAGAAAATATATGATCATCTCAAAGAAATCATCAATAATTTCATCTTTTACTACAAATAACATCTGCTTAGAGTTTCAATCTTACAAGAAGATATATTCTCTAAATAAATTTCTCTATCTTATCTCGGGAGATTTTCATAATTGGATTACGTACATCTTTTACTACAAATAACATCTGCTTGGAGTTTCAATCTTACAAGAAGAAATATTCTCTAAATAAGATTTCTCTATCTTATCTCAGGAGATTTTCATAATGGGATTACGTACAGGTTTAATCCACCTAACAAATCATTAGACTGTAGAGTAAAAATCAGATGTCCAAATCACATAAAAATTATGAGTTAGTGTTGTTCTCTATATCGTGTCTATTGATTTATTATTATTCTTTTGTGCATGTCCTAAAACAAAGCAGACACAAGTAATGTCATTTGCTAACAAATTTACATGCCATGCTTTTGGTGCTTCTACATAGAGGAAGTGAATCTGGTCTTCGAGGAGGTATGAATTTATGGAAACAACATCAACACTCTAGTAATTCGATTTCAAAATTATAAGAGTTGAACAATTTTAGCCTACCATATGAGTGAAGGTTGTTGGATTTTATCTCTATTATGTGAGTTTTATTATAATTTGTATATGTGAATACCAATCGAATCTATTTAATTGATCTAATTAAGATTTATTGGATTTCAAGTTATCGAATATGGGTTATATACGTAGAACCCTTTAGTTTGATCCGTTATCATTTATGGACTGATAACACATCAGATACCTATATAGAGAGATTGGTCCCCATTGGATTAGGACATCATCTTGACCTAACTTCTTGTTCCTCATTCATAAAAAGTATTCAACACCGTCACCCTAACTCCTCCAAAAGACCTCTCCTTCTTCTTCTTCAAGAACAATGACAATTCCACTGTATTCATGTTCTTTGTAATTACAGTATTTTATATTTATGTTATGCCATGATTTCGATATTACAACATATTTGTTCTTATTGTTTTCCTATATTCGAGTTCTTGTTTGTTTTAGAATTCATGCGTCTTAGGTTTTGCAAGAATTAACATGTGGTATCGAGCTCAAAGTCGTTTCATCGATCTTATGGCTTTAGGGTTTCTTTTCGTCGATTTATTATTTTTTTTGCTATATCAAGTTTTTCGAGTATAACACAATTTTGATCATCGAAAATCATGTAAGAAAAACTAGGATAGGCTTGTTTTCCAAGTTTTTCGTGTTTCTATAAAGAACACGAAGAACGGAGAAAACTGTCGCTGTTTGATCTAATTTTAGGTCAAATTGTAATTGTACAATTGATTGTCCTGGTCGGGCAATCGATTGCCAAGTCAAAATTAACGAATAGAAATGTCTAGGATCGATTGCTTGATCGATCAGTTGACAACCAATAGATTGGTGAATTTCACCAATCAATTGAAATGACGAAGATCGGATACAAAACCAATCTAGATCGATCAACCTAATCGACTAAAGCTGCTAATCGATTGGTGATTTTTGTCAATCGATTGACAGCTATAAATCGTGACATATCGATAGGAATCAATTCGTGCTATCAATCAATTCAAAATTTAAATCGCGACGGGAAAGGTTTAATCGATCAGCCTGATCGATTGAGGTAGCCAATCGATTGGAGATTTATGTCAATTGATTAGCAATGCTAAAATCGAATATAGAAGACATTCAGATCGATCAGTCAATCAATTGGACATTACCAATCAATTAGATCGGATCATCAATCGATTACCAGCCTTGAAGACACATACAGTAGGTTTTCAAATCGATTGGGTGATACTAATCGATTGTCATAAGACATTAATCGATTAATAAGCCTAATTTTGAGTTATTAAGGCTGTTTAAGTAATTATTTGTTCGATTAAACTTCCTAGAGATTTCTTTGGTCTATCTACACACGTGCTACTAAATTGAACTATCGTGTCAGCCCAAAAGAAGACACTTTAGGAAGGTTTAGTATACATTGTGTCGGTAGATGTATATCTATGCTAAAAGTAATTGGCCCAAAGAAAAATTACTTTTATGCTAGATATATGTTCAGGGTAGCTTACAACTAAGGAATAAAAAAAATTACTTTGATAAGATCATGCGCAAAATATGTCGGCCCAAAGGAAGACATATTGTTGACTGATTATAGTTGTTGTAAGCTATTGATGCATGTTCGACAAAGCTATCTTTCGGAAGTCATAACTTTTAACTCGGGACTTAGAATCAAGATCCGTCTATGCTCATGTGTGCAGAATTCTGAGATGTACGTTTATTATAAGAGAACCCATAATCGCCAAGTTTTGGGTCTAAATTCCAACATTTAGACTTGATTCGAAGCCTCTGAACATTTTGATAGTTTGTGCTGCGTCAGGGACCAACATATAACTCATATAAAATGTCGAATTATGTGCACAATGGGTTAACTCAAAGAAAGACACATTATGTGGTCAACTAAAGTTTGAGTTATATCAGAAAGTACCGCTAACAAGTTATATTTTAATCCACATATTAAAATGCAGTGTTGTATTTGGTATCTCATAAAGATTCCATTAATATGCTTTTGAATTTCTATTTTAATGCATAGTCTTATGTTTTATATATGTTCTTGGCTTTAATTAAATTGTGAGCTTAAATTGATTTCTCTCTTGTTAATTTCAGTGTAATAAGTAGTTGTCAATATAAATAACATCCCCACATTAACTAGTTCCAATTTTGCTGAATGGAAAGAATACATGATCGTAGTCTTAGGTTGCATGGATTTAGACTATGCATTAACAAATGATCGCGCCCCGCACCTTCGACCAGTGCTAGCACTATAAAGCAGAAGGGTGAATTTCAACTATGGGAGCAATCAAACCATATGAGTCTAAACATCATAAGGCTTTCCATATCGACACCAATAAAAAACACAATAACAGAGAGAGAAGATGCTAGGAGTTTTCTGAACCAATTGACAAACCAATTCACCTCAAATGAAAAGGTCGAGACTACTACACTTCTTATGAAGTTGACAACCATGTCGTACAATGGTAAAGGAAACATAAGGGAGTACATAATGGAGATGTCTAATATTGCCACAAGTCTGAAAGTACTAAAACTCGATATGTTTGAGAGTATATTAGTGCATTTCATCTTGATGTCTTTGCCTGCATGGTTCACTCCTTTTAAGATATCGTATAATACTCAAAAGAAAAATTGAACACTGAATGAGCTTATTGCTCAATGCATGTAAGAGGAGGGGAGACTAAAGATTGAGATATCTGAGAGTGCTCACCTAACATCTGGTTCTCAAAGTATGAGCAAGAAGTGAAAGAGGATCAATAATAAAGGAAAGGGAAAGCAAACTGCAGATTCTGAGAGCAATAGTCATAAAGATCACAAGAAGCAGGATAAGGATTCCACTTGTTTATTCTGCAAGAAGAAAGAATATATAAAGAAAGATTGTCCCATACACCCTAACTGATGTGTAAAGAAGGGTAAACTTTTTAACTTTGTTAGTTTGGAAATCAATTTAGCTATTGTATCTACTGACATTTAGTGAATAGATACCAGTGCAACTATTCACATAAGTGTCACTATGCAGGTTGTATCAAAAGCCGACTTTCGCTTAATGGTAAAAAATATATCTATACAGAGAATGGAACGAAGACTAAAGTCAAGTCTATAAGTATTTTTATACTTTATTTAGGAATTAATGTCTATTTGAATTTAGAAAATATATTTTAGATCAAACTTAATTTCAATTTCATGTTTGAACAAATCAGGTTATTCTTGTTCATTTGAAAATGAAATTTTTAGTATTTTCTTTAATTCAATATTGGTTGGCAATGGTTCCTTGGTTGATAAACTATATAAATTAAACATCTTAACTCATTCGGTTGACAACGTAATTATGCATAGTATAGGTATGAAACATAAATTGACTGACGAGAGTTCTTCCATATTGTGACTTAGACGTTTAGGACACATATCCAAACAATGCATATAAAGGTTAATGTCACATAAAATTCTCGATTCTCTTGACATGTCAGACTTTGATATCTACATTGAGTGTGTTAAGGGGAAGACGACTAATAAAAGAAACAAGGGGACTAGCCGTTGTAATGACGTTTTGGGGCTAAAACATACAGATATTTGTGATCCATTTCCTATGGCATCTTGGAAGAGACACACATATTTTATTAGCTTCATAGACGACTACTCCAAATTCAACTATATGTACCTTATTCATGAGAAGTCGCAATATCTGGATATGTTCGAAATTTTCAAAGCCAAATTTGAGAATCAACTAGATAAGAAAATTAAGATCGTTAGATCTGATCATAGAGGTGAATATTATGATCGGTATGATAAATTAGGTGAACAACGTCCAAGACCTTTTGCGAAATACCTTGCTAAGTATGGGATTGTGCGTCATTATACCATGTCTGATACTCCCAGTTAGAATGGTGTAACTAAGCGACACAATTGTACCAAAAATTGTGTATGTTTTTGCCACATAGTTATCATACAAAGTCTTTAGTGCCTTTTTGCCATAAATTGCGTAAGTTATCATACTTCTTACTAGGAGTTTACACAATAAAAATTGTGTGCCTTTTAAAGAAGTACCATTAAAAGACTGTAGTTTACACAGTTATCATGGCAAAAAGTTATCATACAAAGTCTTTAGTGCCTCCCAGTCAGTATGATAAATTTATAGTTATCATACTTCTTTAGTCACACAATTGTACCAAAAATTGCGTCATTATAGTTTGAAATAGGCATCCCGCCAATGATACCAAAAATTTGATCAAGTGGTCATCTCATTTGGATTTAAGAAGAACCCTATTGATCAGTGCATATATGTCAAGTTCAGTGAGAGCAAGTTTATTATACTTGTCCTATATCTGGATGATATATTGCTTGCAAATAATAATAAGGTATGTTGCATGAAACCAAGTCATTTCTATCTAGTAATTTTGAAATGAAAGATTTTGGTAAGCATCATTTGTTTTAGGCATACAGATATGTCGTGATTGTTCAAGAGGGATTATTGGACTTTCACAACAGGCCTATATTGAAAATGTGCTTATACAGTATGACATGCAAAACTATGTGTAGGATCGAAAGCACGTGAGAGGGGGGGTGAATCACGTGTTTGAAAAACTTAAGTCTTTTTAAACGATTTTGAAAAATCTTTTCGAAAACTAAGTACG
>JBBUKS010000078.1:1847459-1862585 GCA_038050645.1 Hedychium gardnerianum | reverse complement strand
GCCCATCTTAGCTTTCCATATGATGTATATCGTGTACGACATAGTCAAAAAACTGCACCTTAGTGAGATAGCAGCTCCCTCAAAATGTCCTCTTGAAGACCAGCAGTATTCTCCTTATCGTGCTCATCTCCTGTCCCATTCCAAGTCATGTCCACACTTTGGCCCATAAGACCATGCTAATCAGACATTGGAAGAAGGTGCAATCGAGTGATTCACCACCCTTCTCTTCCCCTTATTGTGTGATGCCACCACCCGCACCTGTTGGTACACACTACCATCCCTCGACCATAGTCATCTTCGACGTTCAGAGCTAAGGCGCGATCACTGTTGCTTAGATTAGGACAAGCGTAAGCAACTCATGTAGTCACTAACCCAAGTACTAATTACCAGCCACTTCTTGGCAGGGTTGTCAACAAGAACCCCCTACAAACCATCATGATCGATTTAAAAGTAAGAATTCTAAGAGCAATTTCCTTGTTGGTATTGGGAAACAATCACCTATTTTAAACTAAAAATTATTTGTTATTTAGGTACGATTGTCTCAAGTGTTTCGTATAATTATTTGTTGTTTAGGTCTGATTGTCTCAAATGATTCGTATCATTGTACTCTCTTTTTTTAAAAAAAAATTATTAAACACTTCCATTTTATCTCGAGTAATTTACTATTATTATAGTTCTTGGTTGTCTTTAGTATATTGTCACTAAGTGGGAAGCTTGATTTGGGTTTTCTATTTTTTAAGTTTTATAATTTCTTTGCCTAAGATGTTTTCACAAGTTGATATAATTTTATTGATAGATATTATTTTATTATGTTAGGTGATATTTTAAAAAAAAATAATCAGATCGAATAACGTCGAATCTAGAATGATCGATCCGGTTCTATGAAAAATTTTCACCAACCATCAAATTAGATGATGCTTCAAGATGGAACTACACGTGATCGTTGCCTTGCCTGTGACCATGATACCCAAAAAAAAAGATAAAATCCATCATTCTTGCCCGCAACCATGGTCACACACATGATCATTTATCTACAAATTAAAGAAATAGTCGGGGCTTGAAAGACCTACCCAACTCTATCCAAATGCACCATTTGGTGTGTGGCCTAATCTCGATGCAAGGGTTGTCGGGCACCTTGGCGCCTATCGAGCCAAAAGCTTCCCACTCCATAATCAATCTACTAAGAGTTTGAGAGGAAGTTGACATTAAAAACAAAAATAGTATGAGTGACAATCTTTTCGAAGCACTGGAACAAGCAGAAGATTTAGTAGAGTTCTTGTTCGACGACAGTTTAACATGCTTCTTGCTACAAGCAGATCAAATCTTAACTTCATGAGTAGAAGATTGATGCTAATATTTATATTACAATCTTGCTACAGTATTCGATCGAGATAGGTAAAGAAAAAAGTGGCAATAAATACACTCATTTTCTCTTAATGTACTTTTAGATTCCTCTTCGCTTTTGCATATGCGATACAAGTAAGCAGATACTTTACCAGATTCTGAGAGTCCAGCTGATGGCATCCTACCCTAAAGCTTGAGGATCTGTCAAAAAAACATCCAAAATTGTTCTCGTTATCGTGTATCCCTTAACCGATGGGTGATCATACATGCTTGTGCAAGGACTCCTAACCTGTTGACTCAAATTTTTGCCACCAAAATCCCCTGCTAGGATCATGATGAGCAATAGGAGCTACATCGAAGCTAATTAAGCGCCGAACTCGAGCTTCTCTGAAAACAAAAAAGCCCACATTGAAGCATATGCTATGTTGTGCGTAGGTTCTCCCATGCGCTTCTTGCCTCGTGCATCAGATCAATGTGCACAACCTCTTTAACCCACAAATGTGGCAGTGATTGCAATGCTTGATGTTCAAGAAATTCCATTCTGCCATGGAATATTGAATTTGAATTCATCGTTGTGCCAGCAATACTCTGTCACCAAAGGAAACTTGGTCAAAAGATATTTAGCACTATTTAACAATACATGTTTACTCCAAATCTCCAGTGACTGCAACAATGCAACAGCCTTACCATTTAAAAATATGTTGATCCTAGATTTTAATGGCAATTCTTATAGACGAAACTATAGTTTGTATTACGAAAAGCACAGTTCACCTCTGGAAGAAAACTTACAGAAGACGAGTGAGGATAGCAGGAAAAACAGTATACCCAGTATTCATTACTTCATGAAATAAGAGGTTCATAAACAGAATGGATTTATCAAGCAAGAACTATTTTTTTTCGAGAAAAAAAAAGAAATTATATAGGATGGATTGTCAAAAGATACGGAATGTCTTAGGAAGTTAATCCCGATCCCAACAAACTTCTCAATTATCCAAATTGACCGTAGTACTATGCTATCATAATCTAGTCTTATGATTGGTTGGCTACTATAAGTTTTAGATACCACATTTGCATATAATAGGAAGTGAAGCCCAAAGATCAATATAAAGCATTACAGTATTCTACAATTTTGCATTTCCCTTTATTTCTTTTCTCATGGCTGTAGCCTTCTCTGATCTCATTCCGGGGGACTGTTGTAATTTGAATACCGGACATGGTCTCTCTTCGCCAATCTAGTGGCAGCTAATAGCATCTTGTGTGGTCATCAACAACCGATTCCGCCAAAGTCAAAACAGGCTGATAGAATCCTGATTGCTGTCAATAGTCGACTCCTCAAAACATTCCACTTCTGTCCCACAAGTGAGGTGTAACCTGGCCTAAAAGCATGTGCCCTCCTGTCTCTATCAGCTAAATTATTTACAAGATCATTGTTAAATACGTGGCAGTAAATGCATGTGTCGATGTATGAAGTGCCCATATTAATCCAATCGAGCACTTTCTACATCCCCACAACTAAAAGCTGTATTCTTCTTCCACCTCCTAATGCAATCGATGACAAAATTTTAGTTACCTAACACATTGCCTTCCTTGTGTCTTAGATTGTGTTTTTTTTTCTTGCAACTGAATAGCCAGAAGTAGCATATAACGATAACAAAATAATCTCCGTCATCTTCACTCAATGTTTAGTCTCTCATACCTCGTTCTCTTCAAAACACACACACCTTTCATCCTAAAGTCTCCCTCATGCAGCATATTTAACTAGCCCTCTGCATAAATATTATTTCTTCATTTTCTTATTCACAGAAGTAATAGGGTGCATTTTAAACTGGAAGCCTTAAATGAAAATTATCTTTTCTAAATATCCAAATGGTTTGAGTTCAAAGAAGTATTCGAATTGTGTGACAAGAATGGAATATGGCCAGCATATGCAATGCATCTGTAAATAATTTGCAAGAGATTGCACATGATTGGTACAAGTTCCTATTTAACCCATATAATATGAGGTGTGACTATTTGAGATAATATTTCTTGCAAATTGAACGCTAAATAACATAAGTATTGCCTAAAAGGAAACTCAGAAATCAAAATTGTACAGCCTAGCTTTACACAGGTAACAAGTATTACAAAGAGATCGATGAGCAATAACATTAAATAAATGGAACTAAATGAACAGGATGCACATTTCTAGATTAATGAAACCGTTAACAAATTTATATTCGAAAAAAAAAGATTACTATAGGAAGTGTAAGAGAACTGACAAGTGTTGGTGCATGGCATGCATTGATGATGATGGACCTTAGAAGTTTTTCTTCTGCATTACTGAAAACCTGACCCGAGTCAATCGAAAATGACAAGTCTACACAGGACAAGTCAGGAGCAGCACCATGGTTCCTAACGATGATCCTCTGATGCTTTTTAAGCATCTTGTATAGAAGGTACTCAGTAGTACGCTGAGAGCATTTCTTTTCAGACCCTCTTACTATCTTACAGCTACTAAAAGTCATTTGAGTTGATTCATGTAGCCGAAGCAATGTCTCGGCTCGACCATAGTCAGCCCAGCAACAACATAAGGATGATCCATCATCTGTACAGAGACAAATATTCAGTAGAATGTTGTAAACTAATTCACTACAATTTATTGTATATCCAGCATGTAAAGCTCATGCTAACCCCTGCAATGCATGTTTGTCCTTGAAATCCAAGGAAAAAAATATGATGAAGGCTCACACAATTGTTACAGCAATGCAATAGTTTGCAACATTACCTAACAACTGATCAATTCTAGTAAGTGATACCCATGCAAAACATTCAGAGAAAGTGGCATCACCTAGATTAATCTAAGGCTAGAAGATTGTACCCGTTTCCAACATCCAAGTTACATAAGATGGATTTTTCAGAAGTTAACAAGAGATGTAAACCTAGTATACATGAATGATAGTAAACAAAAGAATAAGTTGCTATTTCTATTATCAAAAATACATGATGATTGGAAAAGGCTCAATGCATCTCACCTACTAGAAAACCAAGTAGAGGGATACTTGCTGTTGTTATTTTGGGATAACCTACAGGTTGCGACATTACGGGTCCATGTGTCTGATTCTCCAGTACCAAAGAAATGATACTCAAAACCTGCCTTCAACCAAAGAGAAAAGAAAACATGAGCACAAAAACAGCGCTAACATCCAAAAGAGTCAGGACTAAGAGTGTTATGTTAGTCTTTAAAAGCATGAATGAGATACAGAGGGAAGTAGCAAGAAACAAAACCAATGAAAATTTCAAATCAAAAAGTGTCAAACCCTACAAGCTACAAAATTGACACCAAATTGTACAAGCAGTATAACTGTTGTTTAATTACCCTGCAGTTAAGTTGGATGAGGTTACTGTCAGTGCACTGCAGCACATTTGAGATCAAACACGATGATTTGGTATTTATGAATGCTTCATGTGGAATATTCCATCTGGACTCTTGAATCATTTCATCATTAACCGGAGGGCAAATTTCGTTCACGGTGTTAACCACAATAAATGACATTGGGGTCAACATCAATGTCAATTCTTTTGTCTGACTTGAATTTCTGCAGAATCGTAGAATTATAGAATTATTTTATTTTCTTATTATACTTGTAGGAAAGGGTCACAAATATAAGTGAATATACTATGCTGATAAATCATACACTCCTAATTGAGAAAAATAAGCTCTTGCGTAAAAAAAAAAGAAAATTTGATGGGTCACTACTAGAGGATCCATAATGACGATGGATAAGCACCATGGAAAGCAACAATAAAAATTCCAATTTGAATACCATAGCTTATGAATGACCTTCCAGCAAAATAATTGAACAATAAATTCTATGAGTAAACTTACTGAGTCAGCAGGACCTTGTGGAAGGTTGCATTCACTGCATGACCTAATCCAATAGGATAAGCATATCTGCTTATGCTACCACAAATCCGCACCTGAGATTAAAATAACTATCACTACTAGCCACATCAATGATGAGAGTGTGACAAGAAATTACCGTATGACAATCATCATTTACAAGCATACAGATTTCACATATACTCCAGTGTTCACAAACTGTGAAACTAGAGCATGCACATTTAGGTTTGAAGTCATAGATGGAAATACTCTCAATATTTCCACTTAACGATAGCAGATTTCCTTGAGGCAATTCATTGGCTGGAATAAGAACTCCAGACGGAAGAGCAACCTGAGCCATCATTTGTTGGATGCATGATGACACAGTTGTTATTTCATCCAAAGAAGGAAAAAGATTGTGAAAACTCTTAAGCAAGGGCTCCAATTCTTCCAATTGATTGATTGCCTCACTATACATATGCAGATGAACATCAGAAAGTCCATGAGTTTCATCATTCAAATGTAGGAATGTTTGCTCAAGCTGATAAAAATTTCCAGTTAAACATTTATCATTTCTCACTGAAGAAACACAAGAACAAACATGCTGAGATTGCCCATTCTGTATGGAAAGCCTCCACATGATTGATTCCGAGATTACAAGGGGCTTTATTTGTGTTATATGCTTACAGGCTTTTGATTTGCAGTCAAGGCCCTTTCCTGAGCACTTCAGAAGATAATATGATCCTACACGAAGCATCTGGAATGCAAATTGAAAACTCAGTTCACTCTTCAAATTCATCTCTTCAGGAAAGTAGCAAATTTTTTTGTGCTAGTTTTGTCAAGAAAAATCATCAACATAATTATACCTGATACTTGTCTAAGTTGTTAGAACTGAACTCTAACAAGATTTTTGAATCACTGTGATTATGAAGCATGCCATTGTCTTTGAACCCACGAGCACAATATAAATAAAATGGAAACTGAAATGACTGAGAATTGCTTCTACTCAACACAAGCAAACATGGAAGCTGGTAGGACCTGTAATTCTCTCTCAAGAAATTATCTGAACCAAAAAAGTTGACAGTTATTTGATGGTTGAACATGTTCCAGATGTTTGGACTTACTATCAAATGCTTCTTTTAGCTTACCAATACGATCAGGCTTCTTATCTAGATTTGTGAGGAAAATTTCTGCAAATTGATCGAGTTCACTTGTCTCATAAGGAATCAAATTATAAGGCGAGATAAAAGCCTCAGCAAACAAACCAGAGCTGTTTGACAAACTGACATCCTCATGAAGCTGCATCGTCAGATCAAGTATGGAATCAGTAAAAAGAAGATATCTTAATTACTTGCCATTTAAAAATCTATTTGAATGTCCTAGTGATTCAGAGATATACACTGTGATATGCAGGAAATTTGTGTGTGACATATAATAGGTGGAACATTTCACCACTATTACACTTCAAGGAGTCACTGTTGTCCATATAAGTAGGAAATTGAGAGAAATGCATGCAAGTTGACTTCTTGAGATAGAAATGAACATAAATCACAAGCTGTGATGAGGCTCTGGGAGAAAACTGCTGAAGTATGGTTCTGCACGAGAGTGGTTCATCCAAATACTGCTGCTGCATATAAATTTTCTTTGACGAACCTTCAATTACAAGTTTATAATCTTTGACCTGGTAAATAGAAGATATCAGCATATCAGCATCAGCCAGGCTACCTTGTAAAGATCACAGTGCCAATTGGAAAACAAAGATTTAACCAAGTAGCTATGAGAACAGACAATGCTGCCAAAAGGGGATTATCAAACATTTGCTTAATTATGAAATGGGGAATAAATAAATATATTATGGGGTTAAACAATAGAATTGAAAACTGATTTCTTTTCTTGATGCATATGATTTTATCTTGCCATACTTGAGTATGATACATGCAAGTAACACACATGGAAGGAATTGTTTTCAAAAATTACTATTCACTCCATACGTTGCTACTTATCTGTTAGTTGCACTGTTCTTGATTTTTTTTTTTATTGTTGAATACCTATGAACCTCTCATGTGAAAATTGTTTGGGCAATAACTTTTCTAATTGGAGTGACTAAAAGAAACAAAGTTGCACTGTTCTCGATTTTTTTTAATTGTTGAATACCTATGAACCTCTCATGTGAAAATTGTTTGGACAATAACTTTTGTAATTGGAGTGACTAAAAGAAACAAGAATACATTATGATACATGGTCAGAGATAATAAGCAAATATGAAATTGGTGAAATTAATGTGTATTTACTTACATCAAAAGTAAGAGAACAATTGATATATATACACACACATTATTGAGTCTCATTTCCACACTCAAAGGGACCTAAGGTCCTTTCACACGCATTATATAGGCTTCAACCCATTTCTCACCGGGTAGATTATAAGTTGTTCACCCATTGAAGTGCATTGCTTTATTAGGTGAATTGTGGATTGTTCACCCTTTATATATATATATATATAGAGAGAGAGAGAGAGAGAGATTTGATGCATTCCATACTAGATGGATTGTGAGTCGTTCACCATCTATATATGATGCATATTTTACTTAGTGGATAATAAGTTCTCCGCCCTCTAAAAGAGAAAAATGTGAAAATAATGAAACTATCTAAAGAAATTAGAGAAAAATAACGATAATAGATTGATGATTAATTAACACTAAAAGAATATAAAATTTATCTAAGATGCTCAATATTTTTATTATCTTCCATGAGATATTATATCACGCACATCCTCTCTTACCCTACTTTGCACTTGTGTGCTCACACTCTACTTTTCCTTTGACCTCTAAGTTCATAAATTTGAGGTGATGTTTCGGGGTGGCACTTCAGTTTCAAATTTGATAAGGCTCAAAGATTACAGACAATTTATATTGAAGATGGGTTTATTAGTGTCCTTTTATTTTCTTGATGAGTGGATTATTTCCTTCATGCATTTGTAGTTTTTGCATATTTCTTGTATAAGCATATTTGAACTTATTTAATGATATTTCCAACATTTATTATTATTACAGCTTTGTGTATTCAATTGGTGGCTACATATTGTTACAAGCGAGTAGTCTATCCCTTATATAAGGACAGAGTCCTTCGAATCATGACAAACTCTAACTCTACTTTAATACCATACCATGTTAAAGTTGATGACTAACCATTATTCCAAAAAACTCAAACTGAAGGCTAATACATCCATAATTCATAATTTAGTTTTCCATTCTATTTGAGTTATGAGAGCTTGTAATATGGAAGATGTTTATCCACTTAGTTTATTTCCTCTCTAAAAACTTATTCAGTGTTAATTATCTGTCTTTAAACACCACAGATTCTCCCTAACCTCCTCCATAGTTTCGTGTCCCTACCACTTATGTTACTTAGGATATTAAAAGCCATAACACCCCGCAAATATCACAAGACTTGCAACAACCAAACTCCCTCTCTCAGCTTGCTTGTGCAAATATTGAATTTCCAACTCTTGTTCCTCCTATTACATTTTCCCTTCTTTGGATCATCAAATCATTGATCGATAGAAAGGTTGCAGATTTTCTTCTCACTCATTAAAATGTGTTCAGGAAAATCATAATGAATATTAAAGATTACAATACAATCTCATAACATGGAAGAGGACACAGTACAGTTTGCTTAGCCATAGCATGTGTGAATAGGTGTCACAAACATCAAATGTTGTTAATCTTTGTCTATGAAGGAAATACAAAAGAATATTAATGTGTTGCACCTCATAAACGGCCTGGAAGTTCACATCCAATGGTAAATCTGGCACCACAGCATCAATGCTTCCAGTTGCATCAGTTAATTGCAACCTTCCTGAATATGGAGAAACCTGAAGATGCATGTGAAGTTCAGAATATGCACGAGAACATGCTTGGTTATCATGAGAAAATGCTTGGTTATTTCAATTTTATGAATTCACGAAATAGCATAATAAAGAAATAAAAGATCTTGTCTTTCAATAAAGATGATCAAATCAATGTTGTTTGGGTCATATGGGGAAAAAGAAAAATAAAAGATCATCATCATAAAGTCATGTTTGTCTCCACTATTTAGAATCGACTACACAAATCTTATCCTTTTATTGACTAGAATTCAAGACTATATTCCAACAAAAGATGTTCAACAAAAAACAGCAAAGAAAAACTATTAGTATGGAATGCAATTTGAAACTAGGCATCATATCATTGAAATGTTCTTTTCACATTCTATCATTGCAAATCTGTTAAGTGATATACAAGGAATAGGTTATCTGTCAAAGAGGACCAAAGATCGTGAATTGAGGTTTTCAAATAAGAAATTAAATATGTTACCAAGATCTTTAGAATCTATTTGTGTGCACTTAAATTTCCAACTCCATCTCAAAAGCAAGCTACTCTAAGATCTAAATCCCAAGATAAAAATCCAAAGTGTAGCCAGCAAATGGTTACCAAAAAGTTGTCTGTCATTATTTGCTTTTATTTGACTTAGAAAGGTTTACCTCTGTCCATCCTTCAATCATACAAATCATGCTAAGAAAAATAGAGAATTAAAGCAAATAGATAAACAGAAATAGTAACCAACCTTCAACATGCCTACCAAAACAAAGCTCATATCATCACTTGAAAAAATTCTTCTAATCATGTCATTGCCCAAAGGTTCTCTGTGGTATAACTGTTCAAAATATGGGTTTTCTCCAAATTGGTTATTATCATTGTCTTTTTGTGGTAGCAACGAAATCCAAGACGCTTCACACCAGCTTTTGAGATTAGATATTGGTATCACCTGGAGAGAGAGAGAGAGAGAGAGAGACTGTTAAAACTCAGAAAGTCAGATTATTAACAAACAACTAATGTGACTTCTTATAGCAATTCATACCAATTTAAGGAATGATAAGTTTTCCATTTGGTAACTGCATCGACCGTGTTTACAGAAATTAGTAAACAATCCTGACTGCAAGCAAGATAAAAGTTTGCAGCCACTCAGACAATAGCATTATAGCAAGAAGTACTAAGAAGAAGTAACTTGAGAAGGATTAGTTGTCCAAATTAGATGAAAACTAATTTATGAAGAAGAACCTAAAGGAGAAAAGAAGAGTTATAGATGAGAAATAAATTTCAGTTTTATAACATCGTGCAGAAAGTGACTTTATTGGCTATGATGATCTAAGTAAGCAGACAAGCTATAGACCATAGCCATGAATCACCCGACCTAATTCCAAGTGAAGATTTTCATGAAGATTCAAATATAACCTATGTCAATTTGAAATCATTAATCATAATCCACAGAATAACAAAACTAAATTTTATGGTCTTTAACCAAGAAAAACAGATGGAAAAAGTAATTTAATCAACAGTTTACTCAGAACGATTGGATCCAAATCAATGCCCCTATATAAAATCCTGGTAGTAGAACAACGAAGTCATGTCCCAACTATTTGAATCAACTAGATGAATTCAATCCCCCAATATGGGACTCTATGTAAAGTCATATGTTAGTGATGCCTATTTAAATCATTTTGCCTTTAGTCTCACTTTACCCAGACAAAACCCAGGCATGTAAATTGGAAATAAAAACTAACAAAATTCACCTTTGTTTCAAAGGCACTAGGAGGCAACAATGTTGTAGCATAAGTTTGTGCAAATCCTTCCTTCTGATGTTACCTTGCACACTTAGACTGTCAGCTAAAGAATGATATGTAAATAAACTCAATCACAAACTACAATTTAGAACATGAGATGTTATTGCAGAAAGGAATTACTTTCTTTGATCCCAAAATATCCTTGTAAGAAAATATTCCACCAAATTTTTTCTTAAAACAAGAGACCAGAAGTAACAGCCTGACAACCAACAATAAATCAGTATAACAAGCAGAAGGTAGAATAAAAAGCAATTAGAAAATGATAAGCAAAACCTTTGTTTCTTCAAAATTCCTACCAAAGTTTAGCTGAATATGTTAGAGATTCAAGAAACCTCTCCAATAGACTTGAACCCTCAGATTTAGAATAAGACCTAAATAAGTAAAGACAAAGAATGTTATCTAAGGAGACAATAAAAGAAAAAGGTAAGAAAGGAAAAACCATCATGTCTTGCCTTATATCAGTCATGGAAAAGGATTTGACACTGATGCATGTCTTCACACATGTCCCAAGGAGGATTATCTTGACCCAGGAATACTTAACATGAATAAAATGGAAGTTTCTAACAGAAACCTATAGAAGGAAGAAATAGTCAACAGCAGAAGGAGGTAGATAATGTAGAAGAATTAGCAAAAATCCATACACAGCTTTACCAATCTTTGAAGTGAACAATAATGGGCTATGTTATTTTAACTAATTAGGAACTTCAATATAAATAAAATGGAGATGAGGAAGCTACAGGAGACAATCAAAAAAAATAAAGGGAATTTTTTAAAAAATAATAATAATAATAAAACAAAAACAAAAACTTTTGAAAATGTGTTAATTATTTGATAAAAGTGCATTATCAAGACAAACTTCTTAAATTTGAGAATTGTCTTGATACAGAAATAACTGAAGAAGCTTATGACGCACAATGGCACCCATCCTCAAAGAATGTTGTGGAGGATCAGGAATCAGTAGCAAGACTTTATCGTCCAATTCGATCACCATTCCTTGCATGTAAATTCCAGTAACAACACCATTGTACATGCCTTCATCACTCTTTTTCAAACTTTCTTCAAAATTAGAATTTGCTGAAAGGTTAGTCAAAGATACCATAGTTGATGGTGTTGAGACAAACATCTCATATGAGACTTCATTTCCAACAAAGATCAAATTCCTCTTCAACCTCGAAATAGTTATTGACTTCCCAATCAACCTATAGAGTGCTGGCCGCCATAAAAAATTAGGTTGCATGAAATAGACAAATACTGGATTACTGAAGGAATGGCAGTCCTTGTTTTTCAGATGATGGTCATCACGTTCTGCTACAAAACTAGATTCATTGCAAAGATCACAGACACAGGTAAGTAACTCCACGAGGAATCCTGTTGAGTCCCCTCTACTCATCAAGTTATCCTCTTTTTCCTTCTTGCAAGGTACACGGAAGATGGAGCTAACAGCTTTGAGAATGCCAAAGGCACCACCACGGTCCTTCATGTTGGATTCTCGTGAGCAACAAGCAGAAGTCATAGACAGTAACGAATCAGAAGCAAATGCCGCTTCAAAATCTGTGAAGCTCCATCGGATCACCTCAAGAACTCCCCTATCACCATGCTTGAGTGGTAGGAAATTCCACGCCAAGACGTTGACTTTGCGGCCAATGATCCTGAGGTCGAAATCCAGGAAGTAGCAGCAGACTCTCGAAGAGCCATCTGAGAACGAGAAGCAATGATTCAGACAACCGAGGGAAATCTTAACATCCCAAGGGAACAGCTCGACGGTGCCGACTATGATCACGGGACGGCTCAAGGGAGAGAAGGTGCCAGGGTTGGAATTGGGATTTTCACAATGGTCAGCAAAAAGAGGGATTTTGACAGGAACCTCATCGGAAACGTCACGTTTGGATTTTTTGGGCGGGGGAGAGGCCGATGGCGCAGGGCGAAGGGAGGCAGCGCCTGTAAGAGGTCGGCCGAGCTTGACGAGGTCGGAGATGGAGATGATCGGGATCCCGTCCATGGATATGCACCGGAGAAGGGGAAGAGTGAAAGGCGAGGGTTTTTCGAGGGTTTCCAGAAGCGGGAAAAGGCCGGGCGATGGTGTCGTCGATACGACACCAGAAGTCAAATTTAACCCGCCGCGGAGGACTGATATTTTGCGAATCAAGGCAATTTCTCAGAAAAGCCCATCATTTTTCAATTTTGCCCGGTGAGACCCTGACTCTTATCCAAAATTAAATTTGGAATAATCCAAATTTTTAATTAAATGTTAAAATAAAATTATTGCTTATTCAATTTATTATTAGCGTCGATATTCAATCCATTCTAGGTCAACAGGACACATCTAAGTGGCTCCATCTCAAAATAGTCACTTTGAATTACACTCGGCCATTATGTTGAATTATCAAAAGATTTGAGGAGTTATGGGAGTCTGATCACAAATGGGTTGAGGTCGTCGAACTCCCGAGCACCCAAATCCGAGTGGGTTGTGCTCCCCAACATCCGAGTGCTAAGCGACTAAATGGTTGAGTGTCGGATCACCAAGGACTCGTGTGCAAATTGTTTGAGTATCACTAATCGTTGAGCATCCAAAAAGTTAAGGACTCAAGAACACAAGCTCGAATGCCTAATTGCCAAAGCGTCCGGGAACCGAAGACTCGACTCAAGAGCCCTGTCTTTGCATGAAGGTTAGTTTGACGCAGTTACAATGGCACTAGTTGCAAAGGGGGTGTGCCCTTTGATGAATATGAAAGAGGTGCACCCTTTGAAAAAATAATAGGGTTTTTCATGGCTCTCTCCTATATAAGATAATGTTACCAACATGAAAAAGGTACATGATTCAACATTATCTCACCAATTTACTACTCAACTCTCTTCTTTTGATGAGTGCAGAATACCAATGGTCCGAAGGTTCTTAATCTCAGTCTGATTATCAACATCTTTCTCGTTGTCGACCTATCGTTCTATAAGTGTCATTGATATGTTTGAACTCTTTGTCCGTCACTAGTTCATTGTTCTATCTCAATCAGATCGTTTTGGTTTGTACATTTTGATAAAATTGCACATATATTTATTTGTAACATAAATACAGCTCAAATTGACATTGAATTGTGTTATATGTTAAGTGTTATTAAATAAAATTATAGTTGCTATCAAATTATAAGTACTACAAAAATGAAATGCCAAATTATATTATAAATTTTATTAAAGGTTCTCTTGAATACAAAACTCAAACAACACAAACATACACACAAATCAATTTACATGGTTCGACAATCTTCATGACTCTATTCATTAGATGGATCACTCCTCGAATCATTTCTAATTTTCTCTTTCTCATAATTATTATAAGATAGAAAAACTTAATACTAATCTATCAATTATAACAACAACAATATAAAAATATGATTTGAAACCTTCGTATGAGTAGAAGTCTTTCAAGCTCTAGTAATCAGCACGGTCGCTTCAATAATTATTTTTGCTTAATTTCAATCAATTAATCACAAAAATAGTAATCTTATTTGCTAATGATAGTAATTGAGTTTTGTTTCAATCTAATTTAGTTGATTGAAACAACACAATTGTTACAAATCATCTAATCATA
Organism: Hedychium gardnerianum; assembly: GCA_038050645.1. Classification (NCBI taxonomy): domain Eukaryota; kingdom Viridiplantae; phylum Streptophyta; class Magnoliopsida; order Zingiberales; family Zingiberaceae; genus Hedychium; species Hedychium gardnerianum. Next base: position 1,848,137 of record JBBUKS010000078.1, on the reverse strand, counting down.
GGTTTAGTCGATTGAAACAAACCTCCAATCAATTCTACAGGATTAATGACGCGACTAAAAGAGAGTGAATATAGAAACTTGAAAATTAAAATGAATTAACTATTCTGGTATAAAGCATATGATTTGAATAAAGTTAAAAATACACATTGAAAATAAAATAATAAATAATTTTAATAAAGTATTTAAGATGGTTTAAACCTCTAATCATATTCCACAACCTATTGACTCATTAGGTGAGTCATCCCTTGAAATCTCACTAGAAATATTGCTCCCCTTTAAAAGGTAGAGATATTTCGTATAATTTTTTTTTTTTTGCAAATATAAAGATAAATACAAAACAAAAACGTGTAAGAGAAAAAACTAACAAGATCCCAAAGATAAAGATCTTAGAAGACTATAAGAACAACGAGAATTTGATTGAAGATCGAAGCGTTCAAGGACAATGAAGAAGAATGTGATAATGATGAGGATTGTAGGGCTCGAAATTCCCGTTAGGGCATTCGTAAGGGCATTTTTAGATAACTCGTTTTAAAGTTAGTGTTCTAAAATGTATGAGTATTGTTGTTGAGGTCCGCTTGACTCTTTTATTTATAATCTTCAAATTGAACTTGGATAAACTTCTCATCAATTTTCTGTTTTTCCAAAAGACTCAAATTTTCTCTAGTTAACTAAAACGTT
>JBBUKS010000078.1:1792290-1822490 GCA_038050645.1 Hedychium gardnerianum | reverse complement strand
TCAAAAAGATCAACTGGAAACCTGATATCTCCATACCGCTCCTTTCAACCATGGCTTTTACGATCGTGATAGGAGTTTTCAAAAGTGAAAGAATTAGGATAAAAGAACTTACAACCTTTTAGATTTTGCATCGCTAGACGCTGAGATAATTTTGTGACTTATCTCTATAGATCTTCAAGTTATCTCGTCTTGCGTGTTATGATCACGGTACAAGACTTCCTAAGCCGAAACCTGTTTGTCACGAACTCGATCACAACCACGACGACCATCCATGAGATCTAGAGCTCTAATACCAACTAACACTAGGCAGGATAGCGATTATCCTACTGACTATATTGAATCTGTTGTTCAACTGCAAATGTCGAAACAATCTTCTAAAACTTGTTGATTCGGAAAAATATTAGAAAATAGGGAATAAATGGCATTGCCAAAAAATATGATTAATCCAAAAACTTCTCTTAACATCAACCTAAACAATTGTTTATATCTCCAAATCCTAAGATGCAAAGAAAGAAAAAAAATCCTAATAGCAAAGAAATTTTTTTAACAGACTCAAAAATTTTAAAAATCCTAAACGGACTCAAAATTCAAAAATATAAAATATGAAAATTACCAAAAATATCCTAATATCAAAAATACCATAAATACTAAAAAATCCAAAAATTACTAAAAATAATAATTTATTAAAAATAAAAAACCTAATGAATCCTCCTACATTAGATTAGAAGACTTGGGAAACATTGGACAATAGTATTTGAATGAATGAGCTATCTATCAACAAAGAACCACAAGGAATAATTGAAAAGAGGAAACAATAACATATAAGATGGAATAATTCACTACTACCTAGTACTACCTATATCAAATAGTTGCCCCCACACTAAGCAAAGATGAAGTATGGCAAAAAAAAAAAAATTACAAGATCAAGCAAACTTTAACTGCCACATAGTTATGTTATGCAAACCACATAATTTATCTTGACATGATTATCACATGACTAAGGAAGCATTCCTAAGTATGCCAACTATGCCACTAGAAAAATAGTGCTATGTATCACTTGAAATACAATGATTTGCAAATGACTTATAATATGTACAGTTTGAAATTTAAATTATATTGTGATTGTAGTTGTGCTATTTTTTATGAACTTAGAACACCAAGCAACATGATTTTCTTATACTTCCTTGAGTCATCATTACCTTGGATAAAAAAAACAATATATTTATCTCTCTTCAAATAAGTTAGCATTTAGCATACAACTCAACTCTAGGGACTTAACACTATCAATAATGCCAAAGGTATAAGTAAACAGAAGTACAAATAAAACTTTAAAAATATCAGATGCTAAGCAGGTTTCTGCAACTTGATTCTACACCCATCCAAACTATTGTTCATCATTCACTTTTTTCCTTGTAACTTAGTATAGAGAATATCTATACTTTCATCAGACTCTCATCTAATACAAATGCCTCCAAGGAACTACTAGATTCCATCATAATTATAACAAAAGAATGTTTGAATCTCATTTATGAAGGATGTAAAGTGTAAAGTTTGAATCTCATTCTTGAGGGATGTAAAGTGTAGGAGATTATACTGTCAACACAATCAAAAATGCCTCCATGAATGGATACAAGGCAAGTGAAAGTGAAAGTGTAGGAGATTATACTATCAACACAATCACATTTATCATTATCATTCCTTTGTGATAATAAGGTTGATGAGATATTACCTCGTTGGGTGATTGCTGCCTTAGAAGTGGAGTCCAAAAATTTAGAATTTTGGTGTTTGTGAAATATGGACTTCAAAATCTCCATTTGCTCATAAGTAAAAGGTAAGGAAGGAGTCTTCTTTGGCTTACTGGATTCAGCTATGTGGGCTTATGGTTTTTCGTGGCTTCCAATCTAGGGGTTTTCCATGAATGTCCCAACAAGTTTCTTTGTTATGATTTGGCTTCTCACAATGCTCACATCATAGTTTATTTTCTCTTCATTTATGAAATTGTGGTCAAGTGGTTGCCAAGGCAAATCCTTGCGGTTGCTCTTCTACAACGTTAAGAGTGGAAGGCTTCATCATAACTTTCTTCTTGCTTTCTTCTCGTCAGACTTCAGAAAATACTTCACGGAGTGAAGGAAGAGGTTTGACTCCCGAAATACGACCTCGCACTTCATCCAAGTCTTTGCCAAGGCCTTGAAGAAAGTCGAATATCCGATCTTTTTCAAGGGCCTTGTTATACAACACTCCATCTTCAGCACACTTCCATGGAATTGTGTAAAAAATATCCATTTCTTGCCATAGATCAATCAGCCGCTTGTAATACTCACATTGATCCTTGCTTCATGTTCCGCAGATTTGATCGGATTTCAAAACATTGGGATGTGTTTTGAAAATCCGAATACATCTCTTGGACTGCCTTGCAGATTTCTTGAGCATCTTTGTAGAATAGGTAAGTCCTTCCAATTTGAGGCTCCATTGAATTAATCAACCAAGCCATAACAATGGAATTTTCGGCTTCCCATGCATTGTGCGTTGCATCACTGGTTGCTGGGATTGGTGTTTCACTAGTTAGGTAACCCACTTTTCCTTTTCCTCGAATCACCAAAAGCACAGATTGATACCATTCTCTGAAATTTGACCCATTTGGTTTATGTTGGGTAATCAATGGAAGTAGAAAAGAATTATGAAGAAATCTGTGTATCCTTCATTGAAAGATGATACAAATATATATACAACTCTATGATCTCTATCTTAGGAAAGAATCACTACAATTAAGCCAAATAATTACATCATACCTAATTTGAAAGATTATGATTTGATTCCTTATTTTACGTAATCCTTATCATCTCTTTCCGATATTATTTTGATTCCTTATTTTCCATGATCTCTTTCCAACAAAGAAGTTTGGTATGTGTCAATTTAGTAGAAGTTTAATTGGGTTATTATATTTTCCTATTTGTGACATTTATTCCTAATTTAGTTAGGATCAAATCTATAAAAGAGGTGTCATTTTCAATGCGATGATTATCTTTCGAATAATAAAATAACTTTGTTAATTTTCTATGCAAGATTATCCTGTGTGAGGTCGTGTTGCGTCAAATTGCATGACAAATTGCCGAAATTTTACTCTGTTGTTATTATGCTGACTTGTCTGTTGCATCTCCGTTCAATTCCTGTTATTGCGAAATCTTAATAAGAATATTTTTTTAAATGCTGCCGGGTTTTTCTTCTCTTGCTTAACATCTTAAGAAATAGTTACTTTTTGAACTAGTATGAGGGTACTCTTCGTTTAATCTACAGATCAGTTTAGCAGACAAGCAAGCAACTCTGGAGAGATTGACTTGGGAAGCTCAAATGTCTAACAAGAAAATTGAGGAACTTAAAGGAGAGAGAGCTTCTATGGACTATGAGATTACCACACTGATGCAAATTTTTGAGCAGTTATGTGCAAATCATTCATCCATGAATCCTGATGAAAGTTTATGTTCATACAGTTTGGAACCTCTTCCAGTTATAGTGAGTTTTCCCTCTCCTTTTATTGATTGTAGTTTGGCTGTTCTTTCTTATGCCATTATTTATTATATTTGTGCCATGGAGGAAATTTTGGTTTAATATTATGAGGAAAGTATAAAATGAATGACCTGCAATTTCATTTGCTAAATCTCTAATAACAAAACTACAAAGAGGGGTGAAAGCCCATTTTGTGCATTTTTTTCCCAAGAACCTAAGCAATTATTGTATATTGCCTTTGTAGTTACTTAAACCAAAAATATAAAACACATAGTATTGGTTTTGTCAATTCAATCCCCTCTTTAGGACCGTGTTTGATTATCATTGTGAGTTGACCCTTGGGAAGGTGGAGTCACAACCACTATTTAAATCGACAAGTCGTGTTGTATTGTTCCGTTTGCTAATTGACATGTGGAACACTGGTGCATTGCAATACTGTGATTGACATGGCGGGCAAAGGCATATGCCTTTTTCTCGTCTTCGTCCCTCTCTGCCACCAAATATATTTTCCCTCCTTTGCCTGCAACCAGGCCAACCACCCTTGGCTTCGGTTCTACCAATCTAGCTCTTTATTCCCCTAATCTTGACCATTGCATTGTTAGCTGCTAGTTTACATGCATTGATCCATCTGATCTACGACTTAGGTCCAATCCATGCGAGTTGTCCCTTTCATTGTGTTGTTGGCTATTGCTGTCTGCCCTTCTAAAATCCCCATGACTCCTTTCGTCCCTTAGGCTAAAAGTAATTGCTTTAGGCACCACTCAATTCACCCACCCACACCAACTAACAACTACCCTCTCTCCAAACAAAAGATGCAAGTAAATTATCTTGATGTATATAGTAATATTGTCAGTGTGTTTTATTATCTGAATGGTGCTTTGTCGGCCTTCGTGTTGGGTCTCCTGGAGTTGCTATGCATGGGTGAGGGAGCAAGCGACAACAAAAAGGTCTTGTTACCTTTTAGTATAGCTCATTAGAAACTTTAAATGCTTCAATTTCAATACAATTCTAGCTGTTTTGAATTTTTTTTTCATACTTATATTGCAATTTCCTTAGATGGATTTGTTGGTTATTGGTTTTCTTCATTTTTAGTGCCAGCATTCATCTAATATTTTCCTGTTTACTCTGAAAGTTCCAACTTTCTAATGTTGGATTACAAGATTGAAACAAATTTATATAAGACCGTATTAGTCCAGCATCAAAATGCAATCTTCATGTGCCACATCTTTTGATGGTGTTGTTCCTTCATTTACATGCACTTTGGAGAATAAGAAAATCTTTCATAGCTATTTAATTTGTTGTTTCTATGGTATCCTTACATTTGTTCAGTTTTCTGTTAACTTCATAGGAGGAAAGAATTCTTTTATAAACTTTCACCTACATAGCATCTCATAAATTTTCTGAAATAAGGATTTTTTATTTCAAACTTTGAAAAGTAGAAATTTGGGATAGTTGATGCGAAAACTAATATCATTTGTTTAATTCATGCATAATAGTGTACTTAGTGCATTGTTCATGATATTGCTCGTATATATATATATATACAACAACAACTAAGTTTTCTCCTACTAGGTGGGGTGATCCTCCATTGGGCTTTATCTCCTATTATATTATCATCTATATTTAAACAAACTTATTCTTGTTTTATCGTTGCTATTAAGTCCCCTATTATATTATAATCTATATTTAAACAAACTTATTTTGTTTTATCATTGCTATTAAGTCTTCTTTGATCTTCCTCTTCTTTGTTTGATATGTGTATTTGTTATAGTTTTACATCGTCTAACTAGAGTATTTATTGATCGTCTAAGTATATGTCCGTATCATTTTAAATGCGTCTCTTAGAGTTTTCCTTCACCACCCAAGAAAGATGGAGCAAATTCCCATTTGCTATTTTTATCCGAGGGTCTAAATGATTGGAAAATCTTTGATTCTAGTTTAAAGTTTGGTGAGCTTTGTGATAGGAGGAACTTCATTCCTAGTGACTCTTCTCAGTTTTTTGCTTCATGCCAAAGACAAATTGGAATTTGCTCGAGCAATTCTGTGTTTGGTTTGCGAGTAACACCTGATCCTAATAGAAAATTTTCACCTAAGATTATCGTCTCTTTAGGGAACAAAATTTGGCAGCATTCCGAAACTTGTTTTATCTTTACAATCGAGAAACTATCATACTGATTAAATCAGGATCTCCGTTTAGCAAAATCTGAAGATTCAACAGAACAAAGTGGTATAGACAGTTAATAAAGTGTAGAGTATAATGTAGCTTGTGACAATCCATATGGAAAAGTTTTGTAACAAACGAAAAATGAAATCGACAAATGCCTACACACTTTGCCTTACTAGAACACTTGTTCTCTGCATTTGTTCATTGTCTTGCTCAATACAATTAACTTTGGGTGATTTGCGAACAGAATGACTGTGACGATATAACATCGGAGAAACTCGAGGAGGCGAGAGCAGCTTACAGTGCAGCTGTTGCTGCTGCAAAAGAGAATCCAACAGAGGAATTGCTAGCTAAAGCAGCTGAGGCAAGGCTACAGCTTCAAGCTCTCGTAATCTAATAGTTCAATTCTTGAATCTGTGTAAATGTGATGGTGATTAGATTGTAATATGGTTGTCTTCATGTCTGAAAAACCTTTTTGTAGTAATTTATGACATGTTTGTTGCTTTAATGATTATATCAATCACTAATTAAAGTCTTTGTTTTAGATTTCTTGATTAGATTTATGAAGCATTTTCACGGTTTTCTTGATGATATCGGCACTTCATGTATTTTGGAGTGATATTATTATAGACCCGACCATAGGCCAGGTCTGATGGGTCCGAACCGGACTCAGCCTGGCCTGTCGAAATTGTCGGGTCGGTTTCGGTTCAACTGCCCAATTAATCTCTTGAGTGAGAATGAAATATCCTAATTAACTAGGCTAAGAGAGATTGTTATATATATTTGTTAGTTAATTATTTAATAATTAATTAATAATTTTTTTTTGATATATAAAAAAAAAGTAAGAGAGTGAATAATTTTTCTTAACTTACGTTTATACGTGCAATTTAAAAGTTAAAAGAGAATGAGTAAAAATAATTTTGATCGTTAAATTGATAGTTCTTATCATTGGAGAAAGAGGGAGAGAGTTTTTTTTTTTACCATTTAAATTATTTGATATCTTTTTATCAATGACTATGATTTAGTATCAGTTATTCTCTCAATTTTATAAATAAAGAGTTCATTTCATTATTTTCATATCATTTTTTCTACTTTCATCTTTCAATTTTGAAATCTCAATCGCTTTCGACTTCAATTCTCTAATTATAATTGAAGGAGGAGGTTCAACATCTCGATTTCGAAAGGACAAGAAAATTAAAATGAGGTTCACGATATTCAATTTATCAATAATAAGTCAGAGTAAATTTCGATATCCGAAATACAAAGAAGTACTGATGATACTTTTAAGGTTCCAAATAATCCTTTAAAATCGTAAGGGATATGTAGGCAATTTAAATATGTACAAACTATTTTTTATATTTTTTTTATAAATTTATATTTTTTTATTTTTAAAAAAATAATAATAATTTCGAACCACGACGAACCGTGAATTGTAATCATCTTAGACGGTTAAGGTTAAGGGTCGATCTCTCACGAACCGACGATTCCGAACTGTCGAACCGTCGAATCCGAACCATAGTCAGGTATGAGTTGAAGCTTTCTATTTCTTTTTAGAGTTTGTTAATTAAGTGATGTATCCATAGATAACCCGTTCAGGAAGCTGCCACCTCTTCTCCTCCACGCCATCCAGACATCCGTCTTAGGGCCCTGCCCAATTAGCGCTCATATATAAAAGCTCCTCTAGCGGAGACTCTTGTCGAGCTGGTTCTCTTCAACCACAACCTTTGATAATTTCTATCGTAGCCACCGTACTCTGCTATTAGAACCATCCATGGCACAACAGTCGAAGCGGAAGGAGACACCCTCCCATCAGAACTCCGAAGTTAAATATGTTTGGACGAGAGCAGTACTAGAATGGATGATCTCCTGAAAAGTCCTCGTGTTACACCCATCTCCTATTTATTATTTGTGGGGACGTTGTGGACGAGCGTTTCGCTTTACCTAGCCAATAGCCTGCTCATGCCAGATGTACGACTCAATCGATGTCCTCACTGGTGCTTAACCTCTTGTCGGCCAGTTAGGCGATTCCTGGTTCTTCGCTCGTGCGGACTATGTGGAGTGTACGGCAGCTTGCATGGCGAGCACGTCAAATCACGTGAATATTCCTTTTTGCTAGTTATATAAGATTCAGTGGGTGAAGATACGATTTCTTCTCACGTACGGAGGCTATTTTTCTCTCTCTTTAGCTTTTTGTCTTCTTTTTTCTTGCACACTTGTGAGGCCATCTTTCATTATGGTAAAAGGCTAAACGCTCATCCCAACATTCTCGCCGGTCCGTCCTAGGACCAGAGCCCCATCTTTCAATTTCATATTAATTTGATCATCAGAGAGATCACGTTGACCATGCCAATACCCGCTGATGAGTGCTGACTCATAAGACTTGAGTTTTGACCGATCAATCATAGCCACAACTCAAAGAACAAAAAGGAGAAAGAGGGGCCGAGGAAGACGCCATCATGAAGCTAATGTAATCTTTGCATCTTATTTTAAATTAGTATAACCTTTACAAAAGTTCATGTCCAGTGCAATTTTTTTCTTTAAATATATTAAATCTTTACTTTTTGATAATTAAAATAATGATATGATACTAATGTGTATTTTATTACATTAAATATACATTAAAAAATTATAAATTTAAAAGTACTTTTTTAAATTAATATTATTAGAGACGAACTGACGATAGCATGAATATTACACCTTATGCCATCATTATATAACATTAATAAAAAAAATTATATACATACAAAAAAATTATAAGTTTAAAAATAATTTTTTAAATGATTGTAAAATTGAATGTCAAAAAGTTCTTTTAAAAACCTAAATTTATTTTTTTTTAACCTACAATCTAAAATGGCATTACCATTTTAGTAACATTATTTTAGCAATCAAAAAATAAAAACCTAAATGAGCTTTCTACTTGGAAAAAAAACACGTTGTACTAAATTTAAATAATTTTTTAAATGTTATAATGGATTTAAATAACCAATTAACTCAAAATTTTTTATTTGTAGCATTTGTAATTTCATTTTTTTCATTGTTAGAACTTAAAATCATCAGCTGTTCTTTGTCTCGTAGGTTAAATTTTTTAATTAAATTTATACATTAATCGAGAAAGGGAAAAAAAAACTGATGAAATAGTAAAGAATATTGGAGACCAAATCTACACAAGTATAAATCACAATCAAGAGACTGTTTTGAGTTGAGTTCAGTAAGTGGAACTTAACCCAACTATCAAACAACGATCTTACAACTACACAACAAATAGTTTGAGTGCGCGATTCCTAAATTGTTTTAGAACAAAATCATCCTGTTTCTAAATTATCCACTCAATAATGCAAGACAGGCGAGAGGTCGCATGTAGTTAACATTACAACTTATCGTGATTAGTAACACAAGGCGAAACATTAAATCTCCATCAGAACTCTGAAACGAAACATCAGGTAACAAGCACAGAGAAACCTGGGTGCTAGAGCATTTTCTAGCTTGACATCATGACCGCGTCACAAGCCTGAAGTGCTTGGTTGGCAAAATACCTTACATCAACATCTGGGTCCTCGCTAAGTTCCACAAGGCATGGCCGAACTGTCTGCTCGACTACCTGTAATTAGTTACCAGAACTGACTGATCAAAACAGACTGGAGGTAAAGGATAAGGAAGCTTAGCAGACGTTTTACTAATGCTTACGGAGTGATCAAATATAGGTATGAGCGACTGAAGGACCTTTGCCACATTGAATTTAATGTTTGGAACCCTGGAAGTTCCAATCGACCGCACAAGTCAGCGTATTGATTAGTAAATTTCAAAAATAAGAAATGTTCTACTTTATTTGTCAGCTTACCTGTCCTTTGAAGCGGTAATGATCACAGGCAATAGCCTTTGGCAAGTTATATCAGAACCCAAGACAGGAGCTAGAAGAGAGACTGCTTGCAGAATGGTCATGCGATGCAGATAATGCTGATTGCTTATTTTCTCCAGCAACTAATAAAAGCCAAAGAGCATATAAGATTCTTGAATATACAAATTAATCGAGTGCAACCAACCCTGAATGTAATATGAAACTTTTGAGTTATTAGTAATAGTGAAACTAATTCACATAACAGAGATCTACATTGTTTTTGGTAGAGGGAAAGGCTGTAGAGAAAAGATCTCATCCCTCTTGGAGGACAAGTTGATCTAAATGCAATAGTTTTGAATTTTGATATTATCTAGTCGCTACATCAAAGTAACATAAAAAAAATGATACGACAATCATACAGGTAAACTGATACTAAACTGACAAAGGGAAACAATAGCAGGAGCATATTGTGGATAACAATTCCATAGTTATCTTGTCAATTTGCAGAACCAAGCTGGCTATCCCTTGTGAAGAAATAAGATCAGAAGAATAGCATGCAAATCTAGAACAAAGTTTTGTGGTTCATGAGAAAAGGAAATAGATTCAGCTTAAAAATAGGGCACTGGAAAGCTACTTATGATATCTAATGTGCTGTTTAATTGTCCAAAGGAATTGGGCATATCGGAAAAAACAATATGAGATCCATCTTTTCTTGGAAGAAAGAGAAGATAAAGCAACTTAATCCCTTTTACATCCATGATTTCCCAAATCGAGTGAAAGTGGAGGAAAAGAAAGTGTGAGCATCTAATAAACACACCATAAATTGCATTAATTCCTTTCCCCTTAGGTTCCATCCGAGTAAACATGATAGGTTAAGTGTAGTCCACTTTTTTTCTTTTTCCATCATTAAAAACTACGTCTTGATATCATAATTGACATGGAGTAAGACACTGGACTAATGCTGAACATGGGGAAGGAACAGCTAATAAACCTTCTGCTAGGAGCAACATATTCAACTAAATGCCAGACATGGACAAAGAACAGCTGGTGAAGCTTCGACTGTAATGATCTGCTTGTTACCCACAGCAGTAATGATAGGTGACTGCATTTTTTTCTCTTTAACACAGATTCAGTAGGAGCTGGAACCAACATTACAGATGTGATAAGAAAAGGATATTTTGCAATGTGCAAGGCGTGAGGACAACAAAAGTCTGGTAACTTACGACATTAATACAATTTGCACCCATCTTGGTTGTGTTGTTCCATGGATTGCCACCAGAACAAATTGATATTCCCTTGCTACATATCCCCCCAGTACAACAACCAAACCTCCACAAAACCAGTGGGATATAAAACTTCAATGTTTAAATCATCTCAGGTCAGTCATAGTTACTAACTAAACCTAGCACCTTCACTGAATTTGCACCACATTTAAATAAAATATGCTGAATATCAGGTTGATTATCATTGTGGGCATTGAAACTACGGGGTGACTTCTTTTGAAACCTATGTGAGTTTACACTTTAGAAACATGCAAAAGCAGAGTACTAAACACAATCTGCTCAGTCATGCAGGAAGTTAGTCCATGCTGGTCCTATTTGAACTGATCAACTCCTCAACAATTGCCAGGCCCGACAACCAGGAACTGTATAATTGCACAGCTAAAATGGCTACATTCACAGATTAGTTCAATTTGAATAGCTACAGCTATGATACACTGACATAGGCAATGACCAACAGAAACATGGAAGGAGGAAATGGAGTCTGAAAATAAATACCTGGGGCACTATGTGCTGCATTGCCCATTCTGGGCCAAATTCCTCGGCAAGACGCTTTAAGTTATTAGCAGCTGCTTCTCGAATAGAGAAGACCTATGGGAATATAAAGTTACAAAGAGATTAAACAGTAGCTTAGAATCCTTGATGGCTCATGTGTACAAAAATGAGGAATTGGATAATGGCCTCCCTTAGCACTTCTGTTCATTTTATTCTACAATTTACGGGTCACAGCAATCCATGTCCGTCATTAAGCAAGTAGGCAATCAACTTTGTGTTATGAGAAAAAAAGATTGCTTATTTTGTCTTTAGTGCCTCAGAGACGTCCATAAAATAATGGAAGCAGAGGCTATGAGTACCAAAATAAATCACACTATTTGGAATGTTGAAAGGGCACAGACTTGCAAATCAAATTCAGATGTATGCACAAAAGTTTAAACCCTGAAAAAGTAAAAGGAGATATTGATTCAAAATTCAATTTATAGTCCACATGCACTTCAGCTTTGTGATCATTTTGAAATTAATAAAACAAGAACAGTAAAACCACAAGCAAGAGAGGCATTTTAGCAATATCATATCAGTAACTAATAACTAAAAAAAAATTATACAAATCAAATTAGCAAAAAGATCACAAGCATATCATCATCACAACAAATTGTGTTTGTTTTAGTGATTTGAGGTCAGCAACGAATCTTAGTCCTCCATTGAACTCTATACAATGATATCACTAGTAACAAATCACATGCATATGCACTCTAACTGTGGTATGAAACGCAATGGTTTGGGGGCAAAAGCTGTCAAGATGAAACAATGTGAACAACAACAACAACCGAGCCTTATCCCACTATGTGGGGTCGGCTAAAATTTCATTTAACGGAATGTTTTGTAATACTTCATCTAGATCGTCCCAAACAATGGTATTTAATCAAAATAAAAATAAAATCATTCCCGCAGTCAGACATTATACTACCTAGAGCCAGAAACATCAGCACAGAGAAAAAAGGCACAACGGAATTCTAGTCTAAGCATAATTACTTTAGTTTGCGGCGACACAGTATAATACCTTATCCTCAAGCCACTGCATGCAAAGGGCACCAAGTTTATCATTGAAAAAACCAACTCCCAACTGACTGGCCAGCAGAGGAATATACTCAATTATGGCAAGCCGAACTCGCCAGTGTCTATCTTCTGCAAGCTCAACAATAGCTGGCAGCAAAGACTGGGAAAGCAGATCAATTCCAATAACCTGCATAGCATATCTACCCAGTGGTCAAATGGATGCTCTCAGAAACAAATTTTTAGCATGAAGAAACTAAAAGCTATAGATGCAGCATTCTCAAAAATAAGCGGAAAGTACCAAATGATCTTAACAATCATTTTTAGAAGTTCAAAATTCAAATGTAATTATCAACCCATAGTTTTATGTTAAATACACAGAATAGTAGCCCCATGCCAACCATAACTCATTGCCAATGAACTCCAAACTAGAAAATATAAATAAATAAATAAAATAAGAGACAGAGAGAAAAAAAACTAATTTAACAGCTACAACATTTTCTATTAGTGCATCAAGTACAGTGTTATGCATTGAAGGATCAACAAGTGCTGGAGAAGGTCCGACAACAACAAGGGTAGAGCATAAAGGAGATATATCTAAGATGATCTTGCCATTCGACTTGCTGAGGTAAAATAACTAATAAGGTGAACTCAAATTTTATCCAACCCAGACAGCAATTGGACAAATTTTGATAGAATGGGTGGATGGCTAACCTGGAGCTTTGGTAAGTCAGGACTGCCTAGGCTAGAATAACAAAATCTGACTAGTCGCAAGTGTTGAACCACCTTTTTCCAAACTTTGTTCTTGGAAGCAATGATAAAAGAAACAAATTCACATGATATCAAGATAACTATGCAACCAATTTTGCAACTTGAACCAGCAACAAACAAAGAAGAGGGTTTCATGGTGCGGTTTGAAATTTAGGGCTTAATTTTAGAGTTAATTTGATTTTCGACTTTTAAGTTTCTAAAAATTGTTTGTTTGCTTTAAAAAAGGCATATTATATTTAACTGGGGAAAATAGAGTTTGCTTGTAGGGAAAGTAATTAAGAAGACTAGCCAAATATTCAATTTTAAAACTTTTTCTCTTAGTCAAATTTCACTGAGTTTTATTCTTTGTGCAAGATAATCATCCCTGTGCAATGCCAATTCGGTATCAAAGCTTTCAATTTTGTTTTATGGAGTGATACCAGAGCTGAATTCATGTCTGATTTGGTATTTCATTCCTTTCTTCATCCATAGTGCAATCTTTGTTCAATTATTTGGTTCAATGCTTCCATTCCATCCCTTCGTCCAATGTACAATCCATTCACTAACAGTGTTCCTTCACTTCAAGTGAGCACAATTTCCTTCCCTAACCATCGCCTTCTACAATCAACCTCCATCCATGAACAGAGCCTCCACTTGTGACCCACTGCCTGCCTCCACCCACAAACCCATAGCTGCTGTGCCAACCATTGCCTCTTTTCTCCTACCCTAGACACCCCAATTCACCTACACAAGACCTCCATGATATTCTTGAGGAGCCACAGATTGATGAATCGCCCTCCTCTTAGTAGCCTACTTTTGTCAATATTGGAAGTATGGATAAATTTGGTGAGGTTTCTGATCTCATTGGTAATAAATCTTGGAAGGTTAACCTCACATTTGAGTTTATTCTCTCCTATGTTAGTGACAAGGATATTTTGCATTGACATTCCTGATGATTTTTAAAAAGAGAGAGGGATGCATCACTATAATGATAATTATAAGCTTGATGTTGAAGTCTATGCTACTCAGGTTCTGTATGTGTAATCAAAACTGTAATGGGTATAGAGGGGTTTCATTATTTTTTCTTTATTTGCATTTGTTTACCCTCTTTTTTGACTTTTACTGTTCTAATAGAACGTAAAGACCACTAATATAATTAGATTATGGCAATACATACTTTCTATTAAAATGACTAGTTGTTGTCCAAACCAAAGAGAAGAGGTTTTACACATAAGAAGATTAGATCCATCTTCATTGCGGAATTTCATATTGCACATTTCACCTTTTAAATTCCTCGTTTTTTATGCTTAAAAAAAATTAAAAAAATTGAGAGACGAGGAACTTTGTCTAGAAGGCAGTTTGGGGAGAAGGATCCAACTTCTGGTTATATAGCTCCAACTCTGAATTGTCCTGTTTGAGGCCTGTTTTAATGGTGGTCAGGGATTCGATGACTTGCAGCATCTTATGGAGGACAATATGTTTGCCAACAAGGTGTGGGCTTTGTTCATTGATGAAAGGGGATGGGAGTTTCAAGGGGAAATGGTTATATCTGGTTGGAGGGAGGGTTATATTTTCTATTATGCGACAGATATGGAAGAATAGAAATAAAAAGAATTATATTGAAGGGCTCTAGCTTTCTCCTAGAGCTTTTGTGAAAAACATTTTAACTGAGGCTGTAATTAGGAAGATAATACAGTTTAAAGGAGCAACTACTGTTAAGTTTGTAGCAGCAGATGAGGGACCTCTGTGCTAAGGGATTTCAATATTTGATTATGATGCTGGCCAATTCAACTTCTTTTGTGATGCTGCATGGAAATCAGGAACTGAAATCTCCTCTTACAAGGAGAGCTGATGGCTATTAAGGAGGCTCTGGACCATCGTTTGTCTAAATATCCATTCTTTCTCAATTTTTCCGACTTTAAAATAGTTATTGGATGTCTGAATGGTGAAGTTGAGGTTCCCTGGTTTGTTAAAGAATTTAGTTAATATTTTAAATCTTTGCAAGGGATTAGTGGTTAATTTATGCCATATTAGAGAAGTTGTAATGTGATACTTGATTTTAACTAAATGTGATTTTTCTGGAGCATGTGGGTGGTGTTGTTTTGTAAGAAGTAACTAATGTATGAGCTCCTCTTGATAGTTTAATGAAATAGTTTGAAGGAGTTTATCAAAAAATAAATAAAACAACAATAGTTATAATTGGCAAAAGGAATCTCATATTTGTGATTGCTAATTCTGCTTCTTCAATTATGTTATTCTTAGTCCATGTGATAGTAATTTAACAATCATGGGCTAGGAAGATGAATAGCATACTAAACATTTCCCAAAGGGTCAATTCATCAAGTGACTCTCTTGGGTTGGGCTAATTGTGCTAGAATAAGATTAGTATCTAGTTAATTCCTTAAGAAGGGTGAGTTATTCCGCATCTCTTCAAAAGCTAAGTCTTAAGAGTTTAGACTCATTTAAAATTTCTTTAATCTCACAAGAAGAGTTACTAAAT
This sequence comes from Hedychium gardnerianum, assembly GCA_038050645.1. NCBI lineage: Eukaryota > Viridiplantae > Streptophyta > Magnoliopsida > Zingiberales > Zingiberaceae > Hedychium > Hedychium gardnerianum. The sequence continues at coordinate 1,806,906 of JBBUKS010000078.1, read as the reverse complement.
GAGAAAAAAGAGCAACAGATGCAAATACTTGGTGAACTAACATGGGCATCATGCTTGAATCTTCTATTTTCTTCTCAAGTTGAATCTGAATGAAACATGGGGCTTGTTCTGGTGGTAGTGCAGATATTTATTGTTGAGGTTTTGTTTTGGTTCCACTAGGTTTTGACAGGATTAGTCTTAACAGTTTTTTTCCTTTTTCTCTTGTGTTTAATAACATATGTATTCTCCATCTAATTGTGTGACAAAGAGGTCATAGAAGGTCAATCAAGAATGATGCAGACAAGGTTAAGAGAAGAAGATCACACCATATTTGTCACTATAGTCTCCTATTTAGATGGGCACCAAGCCCCTCTTTGTTATTGATAAAGAAGTTGGCTCACTTATGCAACCTCTTATAGGTGAGGATAAGGTTCCCATGCATATCCTAATACTTGCAATAATAGAAATCACATTCATACAACGTTCAATGGTTTAACAAGTTTTGTTTTATGGAAGATATTAGTGTGCTTCAATCCTCATCTATCTTGAGCGTCAACAGAATACAATATTGTCTTGTGAGTTCTTTGTTTCTATATTTCTTCAATGGTTTAACAAAGCATTAACGTGTTTGTCTTTGTTTCTCTATGCCAATTCATCAACTTAGTTATAAGCCCATTTTCTTCATGCCTTTGATGATGACTCCATACTACTAATATGATCTTCCTAAACATAGGATGGCATAGCTGTGTCAAAATACATTTTATGGACCTACAGTTGAGTTCTATTCTTGATCAATAATTTGTTTGCGAGGAATTAATTTTTTCAACTATATCAGTCAGTAGCTTATTACTAAAAAATTTAAAATGCTCTAAATTGTTAATCTTGCCCTTATGATCTAAGAAAGTCTTTGCATTGGAGCATTTGATTGTAAGATCATTACCCCTATTATCTACTTTCTACATCTGACACCATGGTATTATATTTTTTTTGTCACTTCGTGATATAATACTGACAAGTAATGTTGATTACAAAGTATAATATCAGGATCAATTAAACAATTAAAGCACAAAAATGAGAAAAAAAAATTCATTAAGGTATGGCAAGACTGTAGAGGCAACTATCTGATCTGGTGGCACAAGTGTCAACCGACACTCAAATGGCACTCATGTCAACAACTCAAATGAATCACAAAGGAGGCCTATTATCTTTCTCGAGCAATCATTGATATGGGCAGAAAGAGTGACCAATGTATTGCAAGGCAAACACAGACATGGGACTTCAAGCAGTGCAAGCAAACATGCACTAACCCCCTATTTTGTGGTTAACAAAGCAACAACATAACTCTAAACCTGTAGACCACACCACACAAACTAGCAAGTGACAATACATGCAGTGGGTGATGATGATGGTTGAATGGGGGAGGCAACAGTTTTAGTTTGCTAGAGGTTTGTGTGTATAGTGAATAATGTGCACAAATGGAGGGCCCATGGTGGATTAACACCAACAACAGAGGAAGGTTGTTAGCGACGGTGAATAGAGTGGATCTACCAAAGGATGGTGCAAGTAGGTGATATTGTAGTTAACTTTAACTCCAATGGCAATTGGTTAGAGGTAGTTATGTCAAAGGCAAAATGGCAAATCAACAGTAGAGCATATCTGGTGTAGCTGCTAGTAGTAAAATGGGTGTTGGAGTTTGTTACGGTTGTAAATAAACCGAGAACAAGCTTGGTGTTTTATTTATGTTCGTTCAATAATAAAAGAATACGTAAAACAAACAAGGAACACTAGTGAGCTCGATTCATTATGAACAAATTCATGAACAATTTATGAACAAACTTATTTATTATCTTATGTAAAATTTAATTATAAAATTATTTCTTTTTTTATTTAAATACTAATTTATAAAATTTTCAATCTTAAATTATTCATAATATGTCAAAATAAGAAAACAATATAAGTTTGATGTATTAAATAAACGTTTTCCCTAAATTATAAAGACTACAACACTATTAGTCGAGCTCAATAAAAAGCTCAAGCTCAAGCCCTCAAGCTCGATTTTTAATAATGATTCTTGAACAAGCTCGATAAGAAAATAAACAAATTTGAAAACAATTAAACTCAGCTCATTTACACCACTGTAGTTTGTGTGGCTACCAAGACAAAATGAGGTTTGATCTTAGAAAAAGGAAGAGGGTAGCAATGATGGAGAAAAGGAAACAAGGTTGGGCTCTGATATCACTTTTGGTATAAATCATGCACCTCAATCACCAACCTCACAATGAGAAGGAAGTAGATAGGAACATAAGAAAACTTGTATTATTTCTTAAGGTCCTCGAGCAATGAAAAAGGCTCTCTTTTATAGTCTTTTACAAGAGGTTTTCGAACAAAATAGATTGTGCATTTAAATTAGTAAAACAACAACAAAAAAATGTATTATAGATTAAACCTATTTATTTAAAGCAGGGTCAAACCAAGTAAACTATCACTGAAGTACATAACAGCCTATATTGTCCCAATGAAGTACTCATGTTAAATACGAGTGTGTACTTACATTTGCAAGTTCAATAGCATATATCCAGATAAAAGAATAACAGAAACAAAATACAAAATCGTAATGTATGACAGTTAATTGTTCTTCTAAGAGATTTTGTACACTAATGAGAACTTCATGCCATGAAAATGCAAAGAAAAAAGAAAAGAAAGCATGTCACTGAAGATATTTACCCACCTGGTTTACTTGATCAAGTTTGCTAATGATATTGAGTCGAACATCTGGGAATTCATCTTTGAGAAGAGAAAGAAAGATTGGAAGAAGTTGTTCAATAGTAGCATCCTATACAAATGCATCAATTGTTAGATACTTCAAACATTGTGAGAAGAACACATGATAGGTGAAACTAATATATATTTGATCAAATATTTCTAAGAAAAATAAGGAAACCATGAAGTCATCCATCCAGTGCCTGTTCAAGTTTTCCATGATAACCATCGTGTCCAAATTGTACATTTGTAGACATAAAGATACAAAAGGCAAAACAGAACAAAAGTAGCAACATGGAGGGAAAAGGTTGCCTGAGAAATAGTAAAGACAGAAGATTTATTCCACAGATGATAGTAAATAAATCTTCATGTGTTTGGTTATCCTTAAACAAAAAACTAGTCAAACAAAAGACTTATCTACGATAGAGATGAAATTGTGAATTAATATTTTCCATATTAAAGATGCCAAAGGCCCATAAGAGAAAGAAATAATAATTCCATATGCATAGAGCCTACTATCAGAATTCTACATCTAAAATATAAAACAATAAAGTCTAACGGATGTGAAAAGCCTTGTCTAGATTACCAATTCAATCCATTTAATTTCACAAACTTAGGCATAAAAAAAGCCCACGACTTAAAAGATAGATCAACATGTCCATCCATTTAATTTCACAAACTTAAGTGTAAAAAAAAAGACAAACACTAAAATAGGTAAACAATTCAATCCATTTGATTTCACAAACTTAAACCTAAAAGAAAAGACAAACACTTAAGGTAAAGAGAATAGCTGAATCCAAAATCCATATCTTCCATCCTTCATGGATACTTAAATGTCTTCCTAGCCAAGATATCATGATGCAAATCTGAATAAATTAAGTCCATATAATTGTGGAAATGTACCATCAAAGTAACCCGGGAGGAATTAAGAAGAGAAAATACCAATCAAGCAATAACAAAAATTAGCATCTAAAAGATTATGCATGTCCTCTTCCAACTAATAAAAACAGTATCAATACCTTCCCTAAGACTGGAGCCATTCCCATAATAACTGAAGCCAAAGCGGAGCGTACATGCTGGGAAGAATCAGATGATAATTCCTGAAGAAGGCACACATGCAGAAAGCTTACAAAAATGTGGCCAGCTAAACAACTAGAGTTTGTTAGACATGCTAACTGTAGAACCTCACATGGTTCAAATGACAATCACCATGCCAGCCTAGTGAATACCTTCACACACGGAAGAATATGCTGGACAGCAAGGTGAGAGTTCAAGATCCGGCAAAATTTAGTCACTTTTCCAGAAGCAGCTATACGCACTTCAGCCTCATTATCTCGAAGAAGCCGGACATAAGCAGGCACCAAATCAGAGCTTCAATGGAACAGATATAATCTCAAATTAAGTATAAAAATAAAGTAATCTTTTGCAGAAAATAATTCACTTTACCTTGTAGGCTCTGGCCCAACAGCTTCACAAAGTTCATATAATTGATTAGCAACCATATATCGCACACGCCATGATTTATCCTATTCAAAAAATGTACAAAGTCAGTTTGATGACTCCTTATATAGTGCTTATTGCACTATCTGAAAATGTATACAAAATTAGCAAAGAACTATGCAATGAACATGCAATAAGAACAAGAACCACCAAAACAGTCATCAAGTTGCAGAAGACAAAAAAAACATATATATAAGCATGCAGCCAGAAGCACATGTTCCGTATTCCTAGTTGGCTAAAAAGATATATACCTGAGAGAAATTAACAATCACTGGAAGAATGTGTGAAACACAATCTTGCGGTTCCAATAGCTTTCCAAGGGCAGCACAACCCTCAACGGCCAACAAGCGGACTGAATCTTGATCTGACACAAATGTAATAAAGATACATTATACTTATTAACATGACATACAAGAAGAAATGGAAACAAAAAGTGTCGGATGATATTAATATGTTTTAAGTTAGTGCTAACTTGGCAATAGTAAATATAGACACCAAATAATCCAAAGTCCAAACAAAGGGGACTACAAGACTACAAGGAGGGATGGATAAATCCAGGGCACAAAGAGAAACCAATGCCTAAAAACTTATGAACAGTGTCATAAATAAGTCTTCTCTATAAAAGTTGAAGTTATTTCACAATAAGCAAAATAGAGATCTTAGGTTCAAAATAGAGATCTTAGGTTTACATTGTACAACAAACAACAACCAAGTCTTTATCCCACTAAGAAGGGTCGGCTTAGGTTTACACTGTACAGCATTAGGAAAATAACAAGCTTCACAGAAGTGGCCGTACTCACAATTCATGATTTTTTTAAGAAATGGGTCATGACTGAAGACAGTCATTTCGTACCATAGACGGCCAGTCAATATTTTGCCCAAAAAGATAAGTCATTTTAATGAGAGTAAGCTGGGGTTATAATAGGCCGGATTAAAAGAAAAGGCCCAGTGATATTACCATATAAAGAACAACATTGGCATCATGGAATTTCTGATAGTGGATACTGGATGTCATCAATTGGTAATGAACAAGGAGCATATATCGTCACATACTCATAATCAAACAATTGTCACCACTACTATCATCAAATTCTATATGGTCTATCTTCCTTGATAACTCTTTAAGTTTGTGAGAATCTTTTCTAAATCAGCATAATAATCACTCATGTCTTGATGAAATGGAGTTAAATTGCAAACTTTCAGAGAGCAATATTCCCAAGCAATATGCTTTACAAACTGTCAATACCAGTGACAATTGAGTTAAGCCTTGACAACCAACAAAAAGGTGTCTAAAGCCTATTAGTATGGATCTTAACCGTACTAGAGGGATAAGAGCCAGGTGGTCAACCCTAAATAGAAGAATTGAAATAGGCCTTGACAGTCGGCATAAAAAAGTGTTTAAGCCCTATTAGTATAAGTATTAATCATATGGAGGAATGAGACCCAAGTAGCCAACCCCAAACAGTTCAGATTCACACAGCGGGATCATAATGATAATGAAGCAGTATGGTTAAAAAAGTCAAGTAAACTCACATACACCATATACAGGCATTGAAAGGCACATAACTCCTAACGAGATTAAACACAGAGAAGCATAAAGGTCCATTAAATTGTGTAGAAGGATACCAAGAGAATAAAGTGTTTGGCATGTGAAAAGGTATCACACCAATTATTAAACATGTGCCATAAATGTAAGTAAGAGAGTAGTTTGTTGTTCAGCCATCTGGCAAAAAAGGAAACTCAAATCAAGTAACAAAAAAATAGCCAAATAAAACAGCAGAGTTGTTTACCATCTTGAGTTAGGTCATCAAATGTAGACATAATATCTGCTTTCAGATTGTTTGGCTCAACAGTAGCAGCAAATTTCCCAAGATTTGATGCAGCAGACCTTCTAACCATAGGCATATCATCTTGACATAATTGCCCATATATGGACCGCAATTCTGCCTTTAGTAACTCAGTTGCACTTGGATACGCAATGTGAAACAATCCACAAGAAGAAACCCTGGCAGTGAACCACTCACCAGCAGCAAGTCTCTGGAAGAAAGAAATGACATGATTAAGAATCAAGAGAGGAACCTTTGTCAGACAACTAGCTTAAAATGTTATGGAAAACAAATCATAAATGTTTAGGACCAAATTGTAAATAGAATAAGGCTCAATTGTAAAAATTCCAACATGAGGGTGTAAATGTAAAAGGAAGAATAATAGTAATCTCTATCAAGGCAGAGGGAAACGTGTAGCATAAGAGGAACCCTATTACTTTTTCCCCATCACATTCAATATAGTAACAGAGCTTACAATCAATTCCCTCCCCTTCCCATTCACTGGGTAATCTCATTCCATGTTCATCATCACAGGATTCCTAGTCCATTAGTTCCCTCTATTCTGAGTTGTCCATGCACCCACATGAAGTAACACATACAATCTGGCTCCACCCATCATGAGTGAGACTCCAACAAGCAACAGCTCCACCTTGCAAGTGGTAGCATCCACCTCTTGACTGCAAGAAACCATCTTCTTCACGACCTCAGGGTAGATCAGAGCATGGTTTAAAATCTCATGTCATACCAGGCAGCACAGGAGAAACATAGTGTTTTGCCCGCCGACCGACACGGCGCCGACATCAACACCCGCGCGAGGCCTCGTGCGAGCCCCGCGACCTCATGGGAGACCGTGGCAGCCGCGTGAGGCTAAGTTTTTTTTTAATTTAAATTTTTTTTAACTGTTAATTTTTTATTTTTTAATGGTTAATTCTTTCCCCTCTTAATTCTTTCTACTTCTTCCCCATATTTTAATTTCTCTTTTATTCCTTTCATCCTTAAACACATGAAAAAATTCTTTTTAAATTTTTTTATTCCTTTTCTCCTTAAATACATTAAAAATTTCCACCTTAAACTAATTAGAATAAATGAAATTCAATTTAAGTTAAACTAAATATTATGTCTAGACTTTAGTTAATCCTAAATTAATTTACTCAATTCTAATTTTTAAAATATTAGTTTAACCTAATAGTAAGCATTTATAGTAATCAAATATCGTTCCGGTCATAAATCGAAACTCATACGATTCAAAATTTTAAACCATGGATCAGAGTAGACAAAGCAAGCAGTAGACTCTCCCGCCATTCACCTGGAGATGTACCCTTGTAGACCTAATCAAATTTGCTGCTTTTGATCTTGTTGGTATCAAACTGAATTGGCATTGTCACAAGCAACAATTTCAAGTTTCTAATCTATCTGCATATCCGCTGAAGGAGAATTGATAGTGGGATTTCTTTTCAGTAACACAGGGTTCTCCAGCAATTTTATCATAGATTGTCTTTTGAATTCTGTAGAAAAGCTCCTGAATCAACAGGTCCTTTGTTCTAATTCATCCTTCAATCTAATAGCTTTCCTGATTCCTTCCTACACCATCAGATTTCACCGTTATCTGCCCCATCTAAAGGAGTTCCCTATCATGGAATTTTTGGTGGTAAGCCTCCAATACATAGATCTACCATTTAAGTTGTAAATGACGAGTATCCACATTTTCTTAAGTGGTAGGCATCTCAAGGTGCATTATTCCAATTTATGCCATCATTAGTTCTTAAAGATGATTCTGCTGCTTGCACAACACATACTAATGCATCGCAACATTTTAGATTTTATTCAAGGGCATTTGAACCTGTGTATGGTAAGATTTCCCTTTTCTTAGAGCTTACACCACCATCTCACCCTACTTATATGAGAGGATGAGTTACTCTAATCCATGGAAGGTATTTATTAGGACACTTCTACCTCATCTTTACCGCATTCATCTACCTTTTATATGCATAAATTTCCATTAAATTTATTATCTGTGAGCAAACTCACTAAATAGTTTAGTACCTTTGTTGCTGATTCAATTTCTATTCAAGCTTTGATAAAAGAAATGTAAGGCATGAGCCTCGAGAATTATATCAATTAGCTAAACACCCATCTAGCCAATTCTTCTCAGCTCCAAATACATAGTCATCTGAGCTATCCTAACCTACAAAATCTACATGGAATGATTCACAGATTGTCTAATCTCCAGTCTCCTGAGTCTTGCCAATTAAGTAAACATGTTCCCCTTCATTATGTAGTTGTCTCCACAAATGAGCCTTTGCACCCTTCTCCTTAGTTCATTCTGAAATTGGGGGTTTAACTCAGATTTGTTCAATATTTGGCTTTAAAATCTTTATTACCTTCAAAGATGACTAACCTAGGATTCTAGCTGAAAGAGTGTTTTAAAGTCTTTTCCATCTTCTACTCTTTTGCTGATGAGATAAAATCTCAATTTAGTGTGTTTATAAAAGCTTTGAGAAGAGATAATATAAAGGGATATTACCTTTAACCCTTTCTTTCTAATCAAGGTGTCCTACATCAATCTTCATGTCCTCATACACCCCCAAAAGAATGTGTGTTGCTATAGAAAATAAGCATTTGGTTGAGAGTTGAGATAAATCATACAATATTACTTCATATTATGAAAAATTAACATGTTTTTCTTCACCATTTTTTTTATAATATCAATTTTTTATTATTTTTTGGAGTTCCAAGTCCCCCCCCCCTCTCAAATAAATTGTCTTTTGCTATTTTCATATACTTTGTTATTCCCATATACATCTGTTATTATATTTTACATAAATCCACTATGCTTCAAAGCTTTGTCAATGATCAGCTCTTGTGATTGTTCACAGCAACAACAACAACAACCAAGCATTATCCCACTATGAGGGGTCGGCGATATGGATCCTCCTGTGTCATTGGACTCTATCCCCTATTATGTCATCTATATTTAAATAAATTTTATCTGTTACCCTTTTTTTGTCTTCCTTTTCCTTGTTTAATGTGTGTATTTGTCATAATTCCACATCGCCTAACTAAAACATTTATTGGTCGTTTAAAGAGATATTTGTACCATCTTAAATGTATCTCTTGGAGTTTTCCCTCAATAAGCTCAACTCTGTCTCATTTCTTATTTTGTCCATCCTTATATGTCTGCACTTCCACCTTAACATCGTCATCTCTACGATTCTCATCTTCTGTTCGTTGCTCGAATCATTGCCCAACATCTATCATTTTGTAAAACTTTCCTTTAAATTTAAGAGGTATTTTACAATCACAAAGAATATTTGATGTTCTTCATTTCAACCATCCAACTTGTATTTTATGTCAGACGTCTCTCAACCTCTTCATCTTTTTGTAAAAACGATCATAAATACTTAGAGCTTCTTAGAGCTCTCAATTATAGTTATCTCGTCATCTCCTATTTTAACAATTGTCTTACTACGTCTAATATCGCTAAACTTAAATTTCATATATTCTGTCTTTACTCTACTAAGGCTAAAACCTATCACTTTACTTCACTTCCAGTATTTTCATTCAAGATTTGAACTTAGTATTTACTCATTCACGTGTCTCATCTAAACAACATGCACCGTTGATACGTGTCTTGGATGTATCCAGTGAGTTTATCCACGATTTTTATCAAAAGATAGGGACTTAGAGTTCATCCTTGATGTAAACCTATCTTTATAGGAAAGGCTTAAGCTAATTCATCTGGTCTTCATCTTTGTCATTGCATCCTCGTACATATCCTTAATTGTTTCAATATGCATTACGTTAACACCTTTCTTTTCTAAATTTCTCCACATAATTTCCCTCATGACTCAATCATAAGCTTTTTCTAAGTCAAAGAATATTATATGTAAGACTTGCTTCTTTTTCCGATACTTTTCAATTAGTTATATGAGAAGATGTATATCTTATATTGTCGACCTTTCGGGAATGAATCATTTTCGATCACTGTGGTCTCCTTAGTCTATTTTTAATCACTTGTTTCTAAAGTTTCATGTTATAACTCATTAACTTAATGCCCCTTTCTTTCCCAAAGTTTCCATCTGCTCTAGGTCAAAGTCAACAAATTAGCTTAAAGTCAACTAAGATGAGTCAACTAATTAGCTGAGTTGACACTGTAGTCCACTATCGATATAGGATTTTTGTTCTACATTGAGTCAAAGTTGCCTAAGTCAATCGTGAAATTGATCGAAAATGATTGTATAACTTTAGTTATGTAAGATAATGTTTGTGATAACAGATATGAGTCAAATGAAGGCACTTAGAAAGAATAAGTTGAAGAATTATCCAAGTGAGTCAACTAATAGTACTAGTAGTTATCCGATGTCGATTGATGGTACAAACAGTCAACTGAATACATAGTCACCTGAAGAATTGGTCGTGAATCAAAAGATCGAGTCAAAGGTTAATCATGAAGAGTCAGCAAGAAGACAATTGAATCGGTTGATGGAACAACAATCGACTAATCGTTGTGAATAGGGTTCCGAGATTGATGGAGTAGTTGATTATTTGGAACATTTGAGTTGTCTGTTAGTCATTAAACACACTCTATAAATAGCAAGTAAAGCCGCCTCTAATAGAGAATAATTGATCACGTCTACTACTCTCCTTTGTGTGCATGTTGCTACCGTACTACTATTTTGAAGTATTGCATTCGATTCTAATGAAGGTTCCGTCTATCAAGTATTTTTGTGTTGTAGTTCCTCTTGTATGTCATTCAAATGAACTACATATGTAATTTCTCTAACCTCTAGAAAGGAGACATCTTTACGTTTAGCGTTTTCATGAGTGACTTGTCAAACGAGTCATAGGTCATGGAGTAAGAGCCTAGGGGTTTTTAATCACATAAAAATATTTGCATTGGCATTACATTCATTTTTATTTATTGCACTGCATGATTTCTTATATTTGAAATACTAATATATTGTTATTCATAGAATTTGTCAAAAAACATGGCTAGGTGTAGATTTCAAAAGTAAGGAATCAACAAGAAATGATGATTAAGCTACACGTTTTTCCCATACTAAATCCCAACAGAGGCATAAACCAACCCATAGGAAATTGGCTTTACAATGTCGATTCCAAGCATCATTAGCCATCTCTGGGCTCCCCATTTACATTCAGAAATTAAGGTAATAGTGAAAGAAAATCATATCTCTCATTTTAACCAACTAACTTTAGACTCGAAAGATTGAAAGTAATGCCAACTTACTTATAGACTTATGGTATTAATTGTTTTCTTAATTTTATTTCAGGCATTTAATAAATAACTCCAAAGAAATATCAATAATGAGATAGAGTATTCAAAAAGGGACTCAATTTTCAGCTAAGCCAAATATAATTCAAACGAGCAATAATAGTCAAAATATTTTGAATTAGTCCTAACCCAAGCCAAAATTTATTCTAGGACAATATATTTTACCATAACTGAAAAGAAATCATATCTTATGCATTTGGTGTAGATGAAAAGCTCAAGAAAGACTCAAATTCACAATATCAAGTACAAACACCACTAAGTTTCCTATTCTTATCTTCTAAACATAAGAGAAATAGTACTCGAATCAACTGAACTAAGAAATTAATAGTGGACCCAGTATCTGTTACCTCTTGATTTGATTTTCAAGTTGAGTGTTCAAAAATGGTCACAGCATACAAGATTGAGATCATAATAGTATTTGGTCCAGTTCCAATCATAATAAATAGAAAGAAAACAAAGGGCTTGGGCAATAGTCTATAAAATAGTCATACATAAAACATCAGAACGATATGCCTAAAGCATTAATTATGAAATTTTTAAATTTAATACTACATGAAATCATATATAAGAAAAGACAGAACAAACAATATTACGGCAAATCATGAAGTATATTTGATGAATGCGTACGAGTATGAAATGATCAAGTAAACAGCAGTGATAATAATACTTGAACAATTAGAACAAAGAAAGAATCAATTTGGTTGACCTTTACTAAGGGAATGAACCACTCCACCACATCATTTTCCTTCATCTGAGCCCCAATCCGACAAAGAGATTCAACCGCTTTTTCTCTAACACAAGTTTCCTCCACAGAGCATAATGTTTCCAAAGGAGGGAGCAAAACATGAGCATATTCTATACCACCCACATATGGAATGAACACCCCCAACTCTTCAGCCATTGCAAGAAGCACCTCATCATCATCATCATTGTTTTCACTAAGAAAAGGTATCAGTTCTTTTCTAGTTCTTTCTTCCCCAAGTGCACGTGCAATGGTAGATAACCTGCGAATGGAATTTAAGCGCAGCTGTATGTCTTCATTTTTTAACTCATCTATCAAGATGGCAATTGGATACAGTGGCTCATCAAGCATAGCCATTGTGGTTGAAGTCCTTATTGCTGCAAAGAAAAAGAATTAACCATAAGGATGGATTGCTGAGCATGCACAAAAGTAACTTAGTTCATATACTTTCTTAATAAATTTTTCATGGAAAGATTAGCTTATGACATTTCCTATTTGTTCATAAAACAGGTGCACACAAGAACTATAAGATGCTTTAAAAATATCTTTCAGAGTACTTATCATCTAAAAAGAAATTTTATAGATTATATTCAAAGGTAGAAAACTCTATCACACAAGACATCTCTAGTTTCCTTATCACATATCAGGGGGGTTCAGATAAAACAATAAACAATTCATATGTGTTAAAGTATGATTCTTCTTCCAAGTGCTTAGGTGCATGATAATTCACAGGAAGCAAGAAAGCACCTCCTTTAATATTTAAAATTTGAACTTTCCCATTTCCTTTATTGTATTCGAAGCATATGAACTATCTTTTTTTAAAGTTTTTTATAATAATAACTGAACTTGATATTTTTACTGCTATAAGTTTGCATGAGTTTGGTACATTGTTTATTCATCTATAAACCATTTCTTAAACCAAACAAAAAACTGCTTCCTCAAGCGTCATATCTGATGCATACTGTCCTCCAAAGCAAATCATCATCTTTTCTACATAAGAAATCTCATTTTGCGGTAACTTAACAAGTAAAACACATTAACCAGTGTAAGTATGGAACTTTCAAGGATATCAAATGCTTTCACTATATTAATTAGTGAATAACTCCGATTGTGCGTCATAGGTTATTTCATGTAAAAGAAAAATCAACTAATGGCAGCTAAGAAAGGAAAAGTAAGAGCAAAATGATCTTCCTACCGGTAGCCTTAAAGGACTGATCTGTTCATTAAGTTTCAGCTTGCAGAAATTAGCAAGAATCAAGTAAAACAACGGACTACACCATAAAAACCCAATTTTTACCACAGAACAACCTGAAAAGTAAGAAGCAGCGAAATAACTGCTCTACTTTACCTACGATCCCCAATATGCAACAAAAAAGAGTTAAAAATATGCAATGGACGCTCTCGTTTCTCCAATTGGCCGGCAGCTCTAGCGACTCGACCGGATTCAAAATCTCAGATCAGATCTGGGGCAAGAAACAAGGAGAGTGATGAACAAACTACCTGGGAGTTCGGATCAGCCCTAGCTCCACTCCGCAAAGACGCCCCCGGAGGAGGGAAATCGAAGATCGAGGTCTGGAATCCCTCCAAATCAATGGGTGGAAATGGATTCGCTCTCCCACTCCGCGTTTTATTTGCGAGTCGTGACGAAAAAATGATCTATCGGACGACTTGGTATCATCTTCATTGGGCTTTAGTGGAGCCTAATTAAAGCTAGGCCGGCCCAATAGCACAAGTACCTTTAAGAAATTGGAGCAAAAGTTAAATAATTTAAAGAAAAAAAGGAAATTACATTATACTCTGCAATTATTAGATCTCTAAATAGATTTTTTTTTTTTTGTTTGTAGTCCTCAATATATCACATCAATATCTAATCAAAATATAAGAATTTATTATTCTCTCCGCAATCAAAAAATATGCTTATAATTCACCATGACTAGACAATCAAAGGCGATAAGTCTAGTCATGGTGAATGTTAGCAACTAGTGGCTTCCGAGTAAAATACTAATAAAAGAATGGTTTCCAATATAACGGCATGGGCCAAAAAAAATTACTATTTTATTCGTTGATCGACATGAAAAATGATTTCAACATAATAGAATAATGAAAACGACAGAATAATCAACATAAAAAATAATTTTAATCTTCATAATAATAATAAAATAGTTAAATCTTTTAATAGATAATTAAAAATAATAAATTTTAATTTTAATTATGGTATATTATAAGAAATTTTTATTTTAATAAGAAGCGGACCTAAAAATATTATCATTTAGATGAGCTTCTATTAGTATTTTTTAATTTATTCTAGTTATCAATGAAAAAATTTCGTATGACTGGATCAATTATTTTCAAAATTAATTAATTTAAAAAATTAAATATCTTAATTATAAAAAAAATGAAAATAAAAGAAGAGAAAAGAGAAGAAGAAACTTATGATGCGCATAATAGTGGGGAAAAAAAAGAGAGTAAAATAGAAGAAGACCAACAGAGAAAGGAGAATAGGAGAGGAGTAATGG
>JBBUKS010000078.1:1730090-1784033 GCA_038050645.1 Hedychium gardnerianum | reverse complement strand
AACTTTTGACCAAGGCATGACATCTAGCCATGTCATGCACGATTCACTATATACGTGTGTGTGCATATATATATATAGATAATGATACATTGTTCGATTCTCGTGTTCGACTGAGAGGGACACTCGTGTGTGTGTGTGTGTATATATATATATATGGGATTTAATTATCACTTAAGGTGGATTCACATATGATTTAAGACTAGCAATACTGAAACTCGTTAAGTGATCTAATTTAAGATTATTTGGTATCAGGTTATTGGATGTGGACTTCATATGTGTAAAACTTATTATCCACATCTATTATCATCTATGGACTGATAATGAATGCTCACTATATATAGGGTTGGTCCCCAAGGGTTTAGGGATATCTTGACTTAATTTCTTGTTCCTCATCGACAAGAAGTTTTACGGCGTCGTCATCCCCTAAGCCCCTTGGAAGACCTCTCCTCTTCTTCCACAGGGATTAAGTCGACAACTCTAAAACAAAGACAATGGTTCTTCAGTCAGGTTCCTTATTTTTCAGTTTATGTATTTACTTTGTTATGTTATGTTTAGTTGATGAAACAAGATCCATGCTCGGATGTTATATTTCCTATTTGAATTCTTATTTGGTTCTTAAAGTTCATGCGACGTAAGTTTTATAATATACCTATCAATTGATATTAGAGTCATGTTTCTATTTCTTCAATTTCATGGTAATACAGTTTAAGTTTTTTATTGATTTGTTATTTGTATGCTATATCAAGTTTTTCCTAGTATAATAATATGTTTTGATCGTCGAAAATTATATAAGAAAATCTATGATAGACTTATTTTTCCAAGTTATTTGTGTTTCTGTAAAAAACATGAAGAACGACGAAAATCATTTTTTCGTCGTTATTTAATTTAATTTAGGTCAAATTGCGATGGCTCAATCGATTGGCTTGGTTGGCCAATCGATTACCAAGCCAAAATTTACAAACATAATGATTGAAAATCGATTAAGTTGACACTAATCGATTGATGAATTTTAGCAATCGATTGGCATGACGCGATCGAATACGGGATTATTTTTTAATCGATTACTGGTTTGATTATAACTGCCTAATTGATTGGTGATTATCACCAATTAATTAATAACTTTAAAATCGAATACAAAAATAATTAAAATTGATCGATCAATCGATTAAAGTTATCGGAATCGATTGACAACTTTATTAATCAATTAATAATTTTAAAATCTCGTACAGAATCAATTTTAATTGATTAAAAGTTTTTTCTAATCTATTACGATTTTAAAATTATGATAATTTCATGCATGAATCGATTAAAATAATTTTCAATCAATTAACAGATTTTATTTTTCATGCATGAGAATCGATTATAATGGTCTCCCATCCATTAAAAAGGTTTCGATGTGAAACAGTAAGAAACAGTACTAAATAATATTATTAATTATCAATACTGTTCATACAAATGGTATTAAATAATGCAATTAATTGATATTAAAAAAAATTAATAATGATTGAATTATAAAATTTTAAAAAAGTTTCGATTTCTTAAAAGTGAGTTTTATATATGATTTAATAGTCGCATATAGTAGGTTTGTAAATTAATTATGGTAATCGATTGGTAAAAATTAATCAATTCACATATAGTATCAATCGATTAATAAATTTAATTTTGAAGTTTTGAGGTTGATCAAGTGTTTTTCTATTCGGTTAAAGTTTTTAGGATTTTCTTGAGTCTATTTATATAATGTGCTACTAAGTTAAACTATTGTGTCGGCCCAAAGGAAGACACTTTAAGTATGTTTAGTGTATTTTGTGTTGGTAGACGTATATCTATGCTAAAAGTAATCGGTCCAAAGGAATGTTACTTTTATGCTAGATATTTGCTAAATGTAGCCTACAACTATAGAGCAAAATTTATTTTATTCAGATCATGTACAAAATATGTCGGCCCAAAGGAAGACATATTGCATGACAGATTAAAGTTGTTATAAGCTATGACCAATTTATAACTCATATAAAGTGTCATATTATGCGCACAATGGGTCGACTCAAAGGAAGACACATTGTGTGACTAATTAAAGTTTGAGTTATATTAGAGAATACCGTTAACAAATTATATTTTAGTCTACAGAATAAAATGTAATGTTATATTTGGTATCTCATAAAGAGCTCATTAATATGTAGTTAAATTTTTTATTTTATTTGCATGATCTTATGTTTTACTTATACACGTTCTTGACTTTAATTAAATTGTCAGCATACATTATTTACACTCTTTTAATTTCAGTGCAATCTGTTATTGTCAGTATAAATAACATCACCACACTAACTGGTTCGAATTTTGCTGAATGGAAAGAATACGTGATCGTAGTCTTAGGCTGCATGAACTTAGACTATACATTAAGAAACAATCATCCCGCACTCTGACCAGTGTTAGGACATAGAGCAGAGAGCTGAATTTTAGTTGTGGGAACGATCAAATCGCATGAGTCTAAGTATCATGAAGCTTTCCATACCGACACCAATAAATGACACAATAATTGAAAGAGAGGATGCTAGGAGTTTCCTGAACTAATTGTCAGACCGATTTACCTCAAAAGAAAAAGTCAAGACTACCACACTTCTTACGAAGTTAGTAATAATGCGATATACTGGTAAAGAAAATATAAGAGAGTACATTATGGAGATGTCCAATATAGTGACAAGTCTGAAAGCACTAAAATTTGATATGTCTGAGGGCTTGTTAGTGCATTTCATCTTGATGTCTCTTCCTGCACGGTTCACACTTTTTAAGATTTCATATAATACTCAAAAGGAAAAGTGGACATTAAGAAAAGGGGAGACTAAAGATTGAGAATCTGAGAGTACTTACTTAGCATCTGGTTCTCAAATTGCAGGCAATAAGAGAAAGATGATCAACAATAAAGGAAAGGAAAAACAAACTGTAGATTCTGGGGGCAATGGTCATAAGGAGCGCAAGAAGCAGGATAAAGAGTTCACTTGTTTCTTTTGCAAGAAGAAATGTCATATGAAGAAAAACTACCCCAAATACGTCAACTGGAGTGTAAAAAAGGGTAAACATATCAATTTTATCAATTCAGAAGTCAATTTAGCAATTATATCCACTAACACTTGGTGGATAAATTCTAGTGCTGCTACTCACATAAGTGTTACTAGGCAGGATTATCTTAAGAGTTGACTTCCGCTTGATAGTGAAAGATACATCTATACGGGGAATGGAAAGAATGCTAAAGTAGAGTCGATTGATGTTTTTGAACTTTGTTTAGGAACTAATGCCTATTTGAATTTAAAAAATATATTAATTGTACCGTCTTTTAGACATAACTTAATTTCAATTTCTTGTTTGGACAAATCAAGATATTTTTGTTCATTTGGAAATGGAATGTTTAGTATTTTCTTTAATTCAGTTGTGATTGACAATAGTTCTTTGGTTGATAAGCTTTATAAATTGAACACCTTTATTCTTACGGTTGACAACCTAATAATGCATAGTATATATATACAAAATACAAATTGACCAACGAGAATTCTTCTATGTTGTGGCATAGGCGTTTAGGACATATATCCAAATAACGCCTAAAAAGGTTAATGCCACATGAAAATTTTGATTCTCTTGACATATCAGACTTTGATGTCTATATAGAGTGTGTTAAGGGGAAAACAACTAACAAAAGGAATAAGAGGGCTAGTCGATGTAGTGACGTTTTAGAGTTAATATATATGGACATATGCAGACTATTCCCTAAGGCATCTTGGAATAAACACACATATTTTATCAGTTTCATAGACAACTACTCTCAATTTGGCTATCTGTACCTTATTCACGAGAAGTCGTAATATCTGGACATGTTTAAAATTTTCAAAGTCGAAGTTAAACTTCAACTAGGTAAGAAAATTAAAGCTGTCTGATCTGACCGTAGAGTTGAGTATTACGGTCGATATGATGGATCAGGTAAACAACGTCCAGGACCTTTTGCGAAATATCTTACTGAGTATAAGATTGTACCTCAGTATACTATGCTTGGTATTCCCATTTAGAATGGTGTAGCTGAGAGATGCAATCGTACCCTAAAAGATATGATAAGAAGTATGATGACTTTTACTTCTTTATCGGAGTCCTTGTAGGGTGAGACACTCAAGACTGTAGTTTACTTACTTAACAGAGTACCTAGTAAGACAATAACTAAAACCCCATTTGAGATGTGAACGGATAGGAAGCCTAACATTAGACATTCACACGTTTGAGTTGTCCAGCTGAGGCTAGGCCTTATAAGTATAATGAAAAGAAATTGGACTCAAGAACAGTTAACTGTAATTTTGTATGTTATTCTGAGAAGTCCAGGAGTTTAAATTTTATGATCCCTCTAATATATTTGTCTTCGAAATGAAAAATGCCAAATTCATCGAGGATGATGGGAGCACTAATGTTAGGGAAGTATCTTTTAAGGAAAGCGTTAGCGATCCTCCTGTGGTCACTACTAATGCAATAAATACATGTATGGTTACCATATCTTATATTATGGATATTGCACATTCAGTGAGAGTAGTGAACAAAATATTCCTGTGTTATCTCCAATGCAATTGGAGGATCTTTCCACTGAGATTGAGATACTGAGCAGATATCTCAACCTCCTCAACCACAAGTGCATTTAAGGCGATCCACAAGGGAAAGGAGCACCATAAATTCTTGTGATTATGTTTATATCTAAGAGCATGATTTTGACATAGGGTTGGAAAGTGATCTTGCATCTTTCCAAGAAGTCAAACAATGCTTTGACCCTGAAAGATGGATTAACGCCATGCAAGAATAGTTGAAGTCTATGACAGACAATGACGTTTGGAAACTTGCCGAATTGCCTGAAGGTAAGAAATATGTTGGTTGTAAATGAATATTTAAAACCAAACGAGATTCAAGGGGCAATATCGAAAAGTATAAGACTCGTCTTGTTGCCAAGTGATTTACTCATAAAGAAAACATTGATTACAAAGAGACTTTCTCACCTGTGTCGATGAAAGACTCCTTTAGGGTAATCATGACACTTGTAGTTCATTATGATTTGGGATTACATCAAATGAACGTAAAGACTGTATTTCTCAATGGAGATATTGAGGAGTCTATATATATGGTGCAACCAAAAAACTTTGAGTTTGAGGATTCAAAACACCTAGTATGTAGATTAAAGAAGTCCATTTATGATTTTAAACAGGCGTCCCATCAGTGGTATCAAAATTTTGATTAAGTGGTTACCTCATTTGGATTTAAAGAGAACCCCGTTGATTAGTGCATATATGTCAAGTTTAGTGGGAACAAGTTTGTTATACTTGTTCTGTACATAGACGATATATTATTTGCGAGCAATAATAAGGGTTTACTGCTTGAAACCAAGTCATTTCTATATGGTAATTTTGAAATGAAAGATCTTGGTGAAACAGCCTTTGTTTTAGGCATACATATATGTCGTGATCGTTCAAGAGACATTTTTGGACTTTCATAACATGCCTATATTGAAAAGGTGTTTATAAGGTATGACATGCAGAACTGTACACTTGGTGACATACCTGTGACAAAATGTGACAAGTTCAGCTTGCAGCAGTGTCCACGTCTTGAACTTGAAATAAAGGAGATGAAATAATTCTCTTATGCGTCAGCTGTGGAAAGTCTCATGTATACACAAGTTTGTACATGACCAGATATAGCGTTTATAGTAAGGATGTTAGGCAAATATGTTAGTAACCCAGGATCGTCTTACTGGAAAGCAGTAAAGAGAGATGTGATATTTGCAAAGAACTAAAGAACACATGCTCACGTATTGGAGATCAGATCACATGGAGGTGATTGGATATTCAGACTTCGATTTTATTGGATGCTTGGATAGCAGGAGGTTCACTTCGGGCTATATTTTATGCTTGCTAGAGGGGCTATATCTTGGAAAAGCGTCAAACATATGTTAGTAGCTAGTTCTACTATGGAGGTAGAGTTGGTAGCATTCTATGAAGCATCCAATCATGAAATTTAGCTGTGAAACTTTATCATAGCTTTGCAGATCGTTAATGACATTGACATGCCACTAAGGATCTACTATGATAATAAAGTCACAGAACTTTATGTCAAGAACAACCATAGTTCGTCGAAGTCCAAACACATCGACATCAAGTTTTTATCGGTTAAGGAAATAGTTCAGAGTCGTCAGATCATGCTAGAGCATATTAGCATAGATTCCATGTTGGTCAATCCACTCACCAAAGACTTAGTGCCTAAGGTGTTTAATGCACATGTTGTGGATATGAGAGTCCTTATGAAAGAAGAACTTATCTAGTGAGAGTTTGTATTTATTTTATTACTCTATGTTGATTAATAAAAATAAATATTTGTTTTGATTATTGTACGTACTTAAAGTTCAAAATATTCATGGGTATTTTGTTTGTTTAATACTTTGAATAAAAGATGTCATGATTTACTGCTGCTGTTTAACATTTGGTGTTTATAAATATAATATATAGATTTTTTTTGGAATCATAAAGTTGATTATGATTTGCTATTGCAGTTTACCATAAAGTATTTTGTAAATATGATCTGACCTCTTTTGAGATCATCTTAGGGTCGGTTAGAAATTAGCATGTACTGATTAGATTTCATATAATTTTCACTCTACATATCTATATCTTGATCTATGCCATTAATGATATTGGTATTGTGATTATTGTTGGGGCTTGTTATGATCATATATAATAGTTATGACCTCTTTAGTGATATACCAATAGTTAATGGATCAGATTGTTACATGGGTATCTTATACCCATAAAGTTTGATATTAACTAAAGTTATATTCGCGTATTGTCTATAATCACATATAGTCTAAGTGGGAGATTGTTGGATTTAATTATCCCTTAAGGTGGGCTCACATGTGATTTAAGACTAGCGATACCGAAACCCGTTAAGTGATCTAACTTAAGATTATTGGGTATCGAGTTCTTAAATGTGAACTTCATATGTGTAGAACCTATTATCCGCATCCATTATCATTTATGGGCTGATAATAGATGTTCACTATATATAGGGTTGGTCTCCAAGGGTTTAGGGATATCTTGACCTAATTTCTTGTTCCCCATCGACAAAAAGTTTTACGACGCCGTCATCCCTTAAGCCTCTTGGAAGACCTCTCCTCTTCTTTTCAGTGCTTCTTCTTCCACAGGGATCAAGCTGACGATACTAGGACAAGGACAATATTTTTCAATCAAGTTCTTGTCGTTCAGTTTATGTATTTACTTTGTTATGCCATGTTTAGTTGATAAAACAAGATTCATACTCGTATGTTATATTTCCTATTTAAATTCTTATTTGATTCTTAAAATTCATGTGACTTAAATTTTATAACATATCTACCAATATATATATATATACCCATATAAAAGAATTATAATTGACCCTTCATATAAAATCCTACTTATCATTTCACCAAAATAAAAAAAATACATAAAACCCCCAAAAATTAATAAAATAAAATAAAAACAATTATTTATATTTATTTTATTTGATTGTAACAATCTAATGTTATAATCTGATTCATTAGATTGATAAAAAAATATTATGTTTATCCTTCTTAAAGATCCTTTTTACTCAACTTACCTTATCGTAAGTTCATGTTAAGTTATAAGTTGAGCTCAACTATTGACTTAACCCAAGACCTATTGTCTCTTGCTCGAATACTTTACTCAAGCCACTAGACTGCTCTAGAGTTCACCTTGTATTAGACACTTAGTACCTTATATGTATCAGGCTCTATAAGCTTGCCACAATGTGTCATCCTTTTTATTCACCTACTAAATTTACTTTTTTTATATATAGATTGTCAAACCATTGAACCAATAACTGCTCTATGTTTCTCGTCCTATAATCTACTTTGTTAGACCTTTGATTTCTTGGATGCATCAAACTCTCTAAGTTTGCTCCATGCCGGCACTTGTCTCACATTCAAACTCACCTTGCGATGGACTTGCGATCCATCATGCGTATACCAACTAAACAACTCGGTATTATCAAACTCTCCAAGTTCTATGTGCATTATGCTACTTCTTACATATTTTATGCACGTATTGAGAATGCTGGCCATATGAATAGGTTTCTATTAATATTTATCGATTTATTCTGACGATCGATAAATTTTTTTCGTAAGATCAAATCAATCGTCTCAAATTTAATGTTAGCTGAGTAATTATTTTTTAAAAATATAAGTTAAGCTTAACTTTGATCCCTTTTTAGATACATTAAAACTATCAAGTCAAGTTCGACCACTTTAGAGCATTGTTGTACTCATAAGATCTATAACCCAACCCTAGAAGAGAGAGCAAATAGACAATGCACCCAAATCCTTCAATTCCTTGATAAACATAAAGATAATAAATTAATAGTACGAGTGTCCTGTGTGTCGATTAATTATATTAAAATATATGTAGCGAAAATGAAATAAATAAAAATTACAATGCAAACATAAGATATGATATAGGTAAAAAACCCTACTCATTATAATAAAAAATGATTATATTTATTTCAAATATTTTTTATAATTTATCTTTAAATTATATATAAAAAAATAAATTATAGAGATAATTTATAATTGATCATCAAATAACTAAGAAACTGATCCACTAACTAATTGAACATCCGTGAGGACTATTACTTTATGAACTATGATGCATATTAAATCATCCTTTCAAAAGATATAATAACATAAATCTCTTTCCTAGGGCTATCGAGCAATGATTAAATTTTCTAAATGATTAATCAAATATTTAAGGATTGAATTTTAATTACGGTGTACTGTATAAATTTTTCTCTAGTAAGACGACAACTCTAAGAATGCTAACAACTTAGATGGGTTTTCACAAGCATTTTTCGATTTATCTTGATGGTTGATGAAAATTTTTCGTAGGATTGGACCAGTTACCTCGAGGATTAAACAGTTCGAAGAACTGAATATCTAGATTATAAAATATATAAAAAAATAAAAAATAACATAAATCTCTTCCTCGGGGCACGATGCGATGGTAAGATGTAGGATGAGCTCCATACAATGAGGATTCGAAACTCACATAGGACATCTCATATGTCTATAATGTTCGAATCACTCGTGATGCTGAGCCGTACGCTAGGATAATACCTTGATTCGATCTGTGAGATTTCTATTCATAATCTAACCAAGAGTGTTATGACATAAGACTTCATGTTTATAGCAACAAATAGAGCCCCAATAGTGTGAGGTAAAATCCAAACTACTACTCTTATTTTAGTTCTTAATTCGGTTAGAAAAATTAGATCAAAATAAAAGGAAGGGCGAACTTAAGATGCTATGAAATTTAGGGCAAAATTTGACATTCTCTCAACTTCATCAGGGTGAAGCAACACAAAAAGGAATTGACATTATCTTAATGATGTGACGGAGATGACACAGGCCATGTGACTAGGTCAACAACAAGTCTGCGACAACTCTGGCAAAGAAAGCTCTAACGAGAAAGTCCAAGTCCAAATCGAATTGGCTCAGTCAAAGCTCGAGTCAGGTCCAACTCCAATCGAGCTCAAGTTGAGTCAGTTCGAGTAGTTAAGTTCAATACTCGGATGTGACATGATGATTAACGACGGTTACGTATTAGTTACAGAGAGGGTAACAGTGATAACACTAAGGGTGCGTTTCATCGAGGATTATTCTTGATAATTTTAGTTATTCATCTAAGGTTATCAAAAAAATCTTATTTGATTTAGATAATTGGTGATTCTCGAATAATGATCCATGCCCGATATGTCAGCAAAAGGGACATGCAACCCGGAATTGAAAAACCTTGGAAAAGTAAGATTTTTGTTGATTCTGGAGTTATCAATAATTTTTTGCCAAAAATATCCTTCGATATTTACCCTTTGAGACAAAAATATCTCCAACAAATGATTGTAATGAAAATAATAGTCTACACTCTAAACGAGCATTAATTAAAATATTATTAAAATATTCAGAAAAATAATTAAAAGGTTTAAAATTAATATTTTGAGAAATAATTAAGAGGAGTGTTGAACTAAGGGTAATACAGTAAATATAAAAATATGTTATACACTAAAACTTCCAAACAAATAAATTTTTGTTATATTACCTAGAGTTGAATCAAATAACATTAGGTTATAATTTATTCCTCATAATTTTAATTATGTGATTATTTAGTAATCACATAACTAAAGTTTTATACGATAACTTGAATCAAACATCCCTGAGAAAAGAAGATTACTGATTTTTACTCCTTTACTATTTTTTTAAAATTTTTGTTGCGAGATTTATCATGAACGTCAGAGAAGTCTCGTCAAAATCCCTTCTAACTCTGTTTTTAATTTTTTCAATTGTTGTCATCGGAGAGCCTCGCTCAATTCCTTGCATTGCTCGATAAAAAAAATCGACTTAACAAAAATTAACTCAACAACAGCCGACTTAATGCACGTTCAATCTTCCAAAAGAACTCGATTGTGAATATTTCAAGAAATCTATCCATCTGACCGGGTCACTTAACTTTCTAGGGTTGAAGCTAAAAATAACAATTAAGTTGGAAAATTTTGACATTTGTTAACTTTGTCGGAGCGAAGCAAAAATAAAGATAAAATTGGAAGTAAAATGGAAAATTCCAATTCGGTATTCAAAGTTTCAAACTTGCCGCTTCTATGAATTCTACAAATAGGGATGTGGAGCGAGCACTAGCTCGAAACGGTCATTTCTTCTCCTGCTTCTCCACTCTCTTCGCTCGCAGCTCTCATCGCTTCCTCGCGACGAACGAAATTTCAAGGGTTTCTCTTCTCAAATCACCGAGATATCTGCGGTTTCAAGGCCAAACGTTCAGATCATCTTCTCTTCGTTCCCCTTCTGCCTAACCCTCGAGGTCTAATCGTGAACTCTCGTTCCTAGACTGACGACATCGACTCGTGATCTTAGGGTTTCGCCGCAAAATTTCATCGCGTAAGCTTGATGAAGAGCCTAGGGTTGTCTTCGTTGAAGAGTTTAGAGAACTTTCGATCCTTGGCCGGATCGCTTGCAGGATCCGCAAGGGCTCCTGTTGTCTCCAATCCCAGGGGTTCTTCTGATTCGACCTCTTACGGTAGCTTTGTGAATTTGAAGCTCACTGCGGGTTCGCATTTCTTATTTTTGATGCTCATTTAGATTTGCATTGGCTCTCTCAGATGCTTCTCTCTAATGACTTGGTTTTGTGTGTCGTTTGATTTCAGAAAAGTTGGTCAAAGATCAGGCTTCTGTCAAAACTGACCTTGAATTGGCGGTATATGACACTTCTCCTTGATTAATTAATTTATTCCTTTCGTTTACTTTGATGTGTCATTCTTAATTTCTATGCGTTTTGCTCATTTAAGTTTCTAATTTTAGTCACTCTGGTTTTTATATAATTGTTCTTTGTATATTTGAGCACTAAAAGAGCAATATATTTGGGTTACTCGATGGAAATTTTACTCTGCTCATAAATGAAAATAGTTTCACATACATTGTATGGCAAAAGTTTAAATTTTGATCTCGTGAGAGAGAAAAAATTTAAATGAAGAATGGTAGAAAATAGATCCCATATATGATGGAGAACATCATGTTACTGAGATGATCACTATATTCAAATGTTATGTCATGACCTTTGTGCCAACATGATTGAATTCACACTGTATCAGAAAGCAAATACAAGTTTGTCTTTTGATCAAAAGCAAAAACTACATTCACATTAGGAAATTGTAATAACAAGATGTAGGAGGTGATAGCCTAATTCCTACAGTAGGGAAGAACCCTTATTGATCCATTACAGTAGTCATACTGGATTTTGTTATTATACCTCCAAAACTTAGATTCTTAATGAACAAAAAGATTTCAAGATAGGTTAAAGAATGAATGCGTCAACACTGTTAAATCGAAGCTTATTGATTTTAACTCAGAGCTGTGTTAGGACTATTGTTCTATTCCAACACCCGCTGCTAGGGGTGCATCACTTCTTTGGTAGTAGTTGTTAGAAACTGAGTAACTACTACATGTCCTAGGAATAAGATAGACAATGCGAACAAGGCAAAAAAAACAACAAGAACAAATAAGATTGAACAGGAAAACTAGATAATATTACATTATTATACTACCATCAGGTATACATCACATCATACTACTAACACGAGATGTTTTTTTCTTCTCTTTTTATTGGGCAAGGACTATAGGGCATTATGCATAACATTTTTAGTCTTTACTCAGTCTTTGCACACTAGATTACATGCCATGATAGTGATTGGTTCCCCACCTCTAGAATACATGATCTGAAATACCAATCAAGTTGGACACGGTAGGTCCAAATCCTAGTATGAAATAATTATACTTAGGCAATTAATCAGTATATCATTATCTGTGTCATCGCCAAACAATGTTAGCACAACATGCCGTGAAAATCATGATTTAAAATTTTGTATCATGCTGGGCGAAACGGGTAAAATTTGTCGTTCTACTTGCCGCCTGACACTGGCACTGCGGGATCATGGCGGCATTTCGATCTCGTAGTGACCTCCATGGAGTCGTGGAGGCGCCGCGATCCCGCTGGGTCACGAGTGCGAGAAATTAAACTTATATTAATAATTTCAATCAACTCCTATCTATAATAGAGATAATCAAAACAAGTTTAATCAAATCCTAAAAAAGTTATCCCATTAACTTTATATATATATATATATAATTTATTTTAATTTCGAAAATATATAATAAATTATTTATTTATTTATTTTTCATATGGGAGCGCCTCGATCCCATATTTTTTTAATTTTTAATTTTTTAATATTTAGATTTTTTTTAATTAATATATTTTTTATTTGAAAAATATCAAAACCATATCGGTTTGATATAATATAATATTGTACATAAACTATATCGTTTCGGTCATAAACCGGAACTCAGATCGAGATTTTAAACTATTGTGAAAATAGTGACACATAACCATGATCAATCAAGTAATGAAAGCATGCATCTCAAAATGAATTTGTAAACATTTTATGAACACCAAAGAGCCCTTGCAATAACAAGGGTTAAAAATCATAAGAAGAGGAATCCACTAATCATCAAAACAAGGAGTACAGAATTTTTTATCTCACGTCTAACCATAACTAGAGTAAATTCAAGCATCACATAATAGTTTGAAAAAAACAATTAAATATCTCAACCCTTGCCAATTTCACTCTAAATTTAAAGATGGTACTTAAGGCAATTAACCCCGTGCTAAGATGGTCTCCACCATAATAGCACGTTAAAAGATGATCTAGATCTCCTCTCTTGCTATTTATGGTGGCTAGAAAGCCTCCAAAATGGGTGGTTGCTTTCATTGGCGGCTTTCTCTTCCTCTAGAATTTTTCCCTCCAAAGTCATATATCTTCATATTTTCAATTCCATTTGTTTAAAATCACAGAAAATTTTGTTGTCTTCAACAGAGCTCATGTCGGTGAATCACGTTAGCTAGTATGGTGTCACTACTTCTAGAGTGAGACTACATTGCTAGACTTGGCTTGCAACATAGGCCTAACTATGTTGCAATGCCGAAAAGGATAATTAATGTAGTTAAAAATTTTAATTTTATTTAAAATTGTTCAAAGTTATCCAAATCATTAATTTTTATAATTTGTAGGAACATTAAAGTTTGTTTAATTTTTGTATTTTTAGAAATGTGGAGATCTTAAAGGTTGTTTAATTTTCTAGAAAAAGTGTTAATAGAGTTTTTATTGAATAATGATAACATGAGGAAATGTTTTGTTATCAATCTATTAAAAGATGTTAGGATCCTAATATAATTTTGAGATAATATAATTTTTCATTTCCATTGCTCATTCGTTGTGTTCGTTGTGTTATATACTGTATTAGAGATGAAATCCTAAGTTAATGATCAATGTTTCACATCCACCTATTTTCTTTGTATCTTCTTCACCTTTGTTGATCCATCCACTACATTTCCTATCATATTCGCCCACCCCTTTATTTTTATGACTCCCCTATTCTAATCTTCATAAGCACCGTCAATACTCTAGCACGACTAAGGTAGGGAGACAAAAAAAATGTTATAACTGCTAGATTTTAGGACTATATTGTAGATATTCTTATGACAGTAGAGCTCCTGTACGTTGTTCTATCCAAAGTCGATATAGATAAGAAGCCGCAAATGAATAATGTATACTATCTAATTCATGAAGCAAAAGAGAAAATTAAGAGGCGTTTACAATTGCCAACCAAGTATCAATATTGTATTGATATTATCACTGCAAGATGGGATAAACCAAATTTGAAAACATATTCATTTGACAAGTGCTTATTTTTTTTAATAATAAAGAATTTTTAATATTGCTGTTAATAATTATATATGTCTAATTATTTTAGGCTATTATTTCAACTGACATATCAATACTGATATAGTCTAGTCACAAATGATGATATGATAGTGACATTTAGAAATGTAATATCAAGACTACAAACAAATAGAGAATTAACTACTGAGGCTATTAATGAAAGTCAATTATTTCGAGAGACATATGATTCTTTGGGCTTTCCTTTTGCAGTGCCATGTAGATATAAAATGGACACAAGTAAATATAGCATAAATTATTACTAATTATTGTCAACACATATGAATACTATTTTAATTTTATTCTTATTTAGCATAAATTATTACTAATTATTATCAACACATATGAATACTATTTTAATTTTATTCTTATTTATCTTACAACTGAGTGGTGGTTACAATACGGAAGATCAACCCCAAATTTGAAAAAGGTTGCAGATCAACCCCAAATTTGAAAAAGGTTGCAGTACGAATTCTCTTGCATACAACGTCTTCAAGTGGTTATGAGAGAAATTGATTAACTTTCTCTGCTTGGAGAAGATGGTCTACGTCCATTATAATATGTGTCTTCAACTAGGCACGATAACAAAAGAAAAGGAAGAACAAGAGTCTAGTAATGTAGACTCATTTGATATTGGATTTGTCCAAGTTGAGGATGATCCAATGATGGATTGGTGGAGCACCGTTGAGGCTAAGAATCCATTACTAAATGCAACAGGTGATCCATCATGACCATCTCAATTTCTTACCCATTGAAAAAGTGCAAGCTAGAGGAGATGTTAGCGAGGAAGATGATGATGATGAAGCTTTTGATTGAGGATTTGATTTTCTGGAAAAGTTCTCAGACATCCCAATCCCAATCCCAACCCAATTAAAGTCTATAGATAAAGGTAAAGGAAAAGGCAAAGCAGCAAAGCTCTTGTAATTTTTATTAAAGAGAAAGAAAAAGGCAAAACTACTTCTTTTAAGGGAAGGGGTTAATTGAGGATTGGTGAAAATCCACTCGATGCAATTGATGAGTAAGAATATGATGAGAGTGACAAACCTTCATTACTTTCTGACATTGCAGTCAGATGAGAAGTTTAAAATGTTAATAGCGTTGTCGACAATAGTGCAAGCCTCATGGAGGTGATGATAATGGTGATGCACTTGGTGGTTGTGAAACTTATGTTCCCTCGACTTCAATATTTAAACCTCGAACATGTGAGCAAGGTCACACATATGCAATCCAAGATGATGATCATGGAGTTAGAACTATTAAGAGTCAGTACAATGCTAATATAAGGGTAACAGATAAAGGGAAGCTCATGATTATTGAGATATTCGGGAGAGTTTAGCTGAAATTGATTTTGATTGATTTCTTAGTACTCTCAGCCTTTTTATTATACCTTTGATGCATCATATGGTGATTCATTATATCTGAGCTTGGGGACATATGTTTATCCTTATCTTGTGAATGTATCAATTTTGATTCTAGTGGTGCCAGTTCAAGTCTAATTTCCAATGGTGAATCGAGACATGCTAATAGACATGTGGAGAAATCAATATCAATACTGCATGTCATGGGATAATTATTTGATTTAAATGTTGGAAAACTATGGGGTTGATCTAACTAGGGTGTTTCAAGAACCAATGCTTCCATCTCATTCACGACACTCCTTTTGATATTAGCAAGGTAGCATGTTATGATGTATTAATTTTAATTCGAGTTAATGATATATCATTTTTCTTTAAAGAGAAATATATTTATTTGTTTTTGGTTAACAATTTTAAATTGTTCAATAGTTGAAAACTTTATATAAAATCAATATAGAAACTATTTTTTAAATAAAAATATACAGAATAAACACATATTTATCTAATAATTATTGTACATATAAATACTATATATTATATTAATAAGTCAAAACCATCATACTATAGTCTCTTTACGGAATAATATAAAATTTTATGTTATCTACATTCGTAAATCAATACAATTTTAAATATCTTTAAAACACAAAAATACATTTAAAATTACATTAAATTAAAAGAATAATTTGAAGCTGTGAGAATTTGAGTTTACTATACATCTATATAAATATAACATAAGCAATATTCATAATTATCAATATCCAAATTTATGATAATTTGAAGTTGAAGACCCATCTTCATGTCATATTCTCGAACTCAATGTCTCTGCAATAATACTTCAAGTGATTAAAACTATTTTAATATATGCAATAATAATAAAAATATAAATTTTGAATTTGTACCTTGCTATAGCTGTTGCAAAATTTAGTAGATATTAAACATCTTAAGAAAAAATATCGAAGCATGAACTCACCAATAAACGCCTGAAATAAAATCAATAGCGAGCATTTATAACAATCAAATATTAATAAAAATAAAATATTAATTAATATATACTAATATTTTAAAAATAAAAAGTACAAAAATCGTATTGGCATGACACGATATAGTACCGAAACCGTATCGTTATGGTCCTAGACGAAACTTTGGTATGATTCGAAATTGTAAACCATGAATATAGTACGCTTCACAGTTTTACGTTGACCTACATTCTTATTTTTTTTTTTTCATTTTGATATTTCCTTTTCTACTCATTTTGTCTATGCATTAACAATTTTCCTCTTATAGTTTTTTCCCTGTCACTTTATTCTTTTTCTGAAATTCATTATTCAGATGGAATAGGATTGTGCTTTAGATGTTTTGAATGATTCGTCATGACATAATAACTTTGTGTTCATTCTCCCTTAAATTTAGTTTTGATTTGGTAGAAAATGGTTAACCTTGGCAGTGCTAAATCTTATTTAGAAAAGACATGATTTACATGATCTGAAATTTTCTGTACTAAAGTTGTGGGAAACCTTTCTTTTTTCATGTTTTTTCATGAGAATTGTGGTAATTTCATTTTGGCCTAACTCTCTATGTGCTTAATATTAAAGCAAACAAAACTGAGAAAGGCAACAGATCAGATACATGTGCTAGAAACCAAATTGCAACAAGCATTAAACGAGAATGCAAAGCTTAAAGTAAAGCAAAAAGAAGACACAAAGCTCTGGGGTGGATTAGACTCTAAGCTCTCTTTAACCAAAACAATATGTGATCAATTAACTGAAACTCTGCAGCACTTGGCTGGTCAGACATGTGCAGGTATAACCAGGGTGATGAGGTTCTGCTCATTTAGTTATTATCATTCTCATCTTATTCTTGGAATTTTATTTTCCTGTTACAGCTGAAGAGACTAAGGGATTCTTTGAAGGAAAGCTTGAGAACACTTCAAAAGCTCTTGATGAATTTGATAAAATTTTGAATGATTTATCAGCAAAGTTAGAGAGCGCAAACACTAAGATTTTCGCAGGTAAAGTCTACATATCAAAGTCATACTATCAATTTGTTTGATTACATTAAGGTATGCCACCAAACCATTTACTTAAAGCTCCTCTGTTGATGGGCTATCCTTGTTTGTGTTAGTGCATCTCTGAAAACTAGCCCCATCTGTGCAGTCTAAAAAATGATTGTATAGTTTTGTTCATACAGGATAGAAAAATTTCATTATATGTTCAGCAATTCCGTTTCCTATCAGTACATATATGTATATGCCATTTGGCATTAAACAATTGAGACTTGTTATACATAATTGATTATTACTACTATTTTACAATGTGATGTGCACAATGCTTTGCCTTTATAGGGAATCAAGAGATTTTGGAGCTTAAGCATGAGAAAGAGGAAGTTGAAAAATGCTTTCAAGATCATCGTGATGCAGCCAAGAATGCCATGCAGGAAAAAGGTATACCGTATGTCTTTTGAATTTTCCTGATAAAAAAGTAATGTTACCGTGAGTAGCAAGCTTATTGTCACTTTCTGTATATTTATTTATGTAGAGAATATGCCAATAATAAGAATCCTTATTGTGCACAATAACTTGATTTTATCCTGGTCAATTTGCATTTTTGCATAATTTCTATGTGCTTCTTGAGTTATGAAAAATTGCACGATGATTCAATCTTGCTATTGCTTGTAGATGTTGTAATCAAAGAACTACATGGGATAATTGAAGACAAAGTGGTTAACTTGAAGTCTCTAGACTCTCAATTAGAAGAGATGCTTAATGAATTGAATTCGAAGGAAGATACCTGCAAATGCTTGAGAACTACTATTACTAACTTGGAAAAGGAAAAGAGTTCTCTCCAAAGTACCAACATAGATTTTGCACAAACAATAGAGAAATCATCACAGGATCTTGCGGAACTTAGAGAGCTACTTAATGGTTTAGTTACTATGATAGCTAAACTACATACTGAGAGTGCATCTCTCACAAATCAGATTTCTATGTTATTCTCTTCAATTGGAGTTTATTGTGATTTGGTTAAGAAGAAGGAGAAGTTAACATGTGAGCATGCTCAGTACAAGTTTGATAAGCTACATGAGGAATTTAAACAGTGCAGATCAGAGAATGACACTGTCAAATTTAAAAATCAAGAGCAAAAAGATCGAATTTTGGAGCTGCAGAAAGCCCAAGAATTTTCCATGGTACAACATGCAGATGAGTGTCGATTGGCAGAAGCAAATATCAGGGACTTGGAAACTAAAATTAAGGATCTTCTTTCAAATAAGAGCAGTTCAGAAAAATTGACTACAGAACTCAGGGAGAAAATCAAGGATTTATCAGAATCTCATGCCATGTCTGAGGCTCAGGGGGTCTGTGAAACTTGACATTTTAATTTACTGCTGATGGTAAATTGCAGTATTAATTTAATAAAATGTGGCATTTTGAATATTTCAGAAAAATTTGTCAGAGAATATTTCCAGTTTAGAGGCACAGAATCGTGACTTACTGGATCAGCTGCAGTTGGTGTCACAGGAAGGAGCTAAAGAGTCGGAAGCTCTTAAGAATGAGATTTCTAAGCGCGATCATACGATTACTTCACTTGAAAGTGATCTCATCCTGCTTCATAAAGTTCTAGACGAGAAGGAACAACTTCTTACAAGTTTTATGGAGAGAGAAAAACAATTGGAAGAGCAAAAAGCTGAGGCAACAAAATCTATATTATTGTTGGTTTCATTATGTTTTAAGAACATATATTGACTCTATGAATGTTCAGGTTCGAGAATCTCTAGTTTCAGCAGAAATCAAACTAAGTGAAGCAAAAAAACAGTATGATTTGATGCTTGAAGGAAAGAAGCTGGAGTTATCAAAGCATTTGAAAGATCTATCTCAAAAAAATGACCAGGTACTGCTTTTGAATGGTTTTATATTTTCAATCTCGTTGTGGTACCCACCATTAAATGATCAAGTTGGCAGGCAATCAGTGATATCCGGAAGAATTGTGAGATGGAAAAGTTGGATGTTGCTATGGCTGAAAAGGAGAAGGCGTGTTTTTTTCTCTTTCTTAAGTTTCTTCATCTAGATGAGATGAATATTTGAAATTTATGTCTGGTTGCTGAAATTCCAGGCAGACAAGATTATAAAGGAAACAGAAAGAAGATGCAATGAAAAAATTGCAGAAAATAAAGAAGAATCACAACGATGCTTAATGTGTGTTAAGGAGGAGCATGCTGCAATGGTATGCTTATTATTTTAGATTAAAAGGTGTTGCTCAAAGCTTGAAATTGCTTTTAGTAGTCTGTAATTTCTAGTTGAAGGTTTTTGTTATTCAATACTCCCATTCAGGATGTTGAGTTCAAGAATCGAAAGGTGTTTTTAAATCTGAATTGCTTTCTAACAATTTTTTTTCTACCTTTCATATCTCTCTCCTCCTCTCCTTTTTACCTCAAGGAGTTTCGTCCACCTTCGTCACCTAGCCAGATAATCCAATAGTCTTGATGTTTGTTTCTCTTTGTCATGGATCATATGGTGCATTTGTTTCTACCTCTCAACCTTGAGAAGATTAGTAAAATATATTCCTATATTTGATTACAAATGAGCTCAGAGTACTAATTCACATGGAATTGTGATTCCCTATTCATACTACTTCATTCTTCAAAAAATATACATTCTTACACTAACCCTTCAAAAATATATATTATGAATGAGCAAAGTGGTCAATTAAACTGAACGAGTTGGTTGGATCGCATGGGTCAAATTGGCTGGTTGGATTGATTAGGTTCTGATCAGGTTTGATGGCCCTATGGCACAATCAGGCATACCAAGCTAGTTGGGTCAGACAGGGTGACTGAGCAGTTGGGTTGGATGAGGTAGATGAGTAGTCAAGTTGGATAAGTCCCATGGGCAATTTAGGTTGGTCAGGGTAGACATGTTAGTCAGGAAAATTGGCTCAATCATCTATGTATAGACAAACCAATTGTGTATTTCTCAACATCTAAACGAACATTGGAATGTTAAAATGTTCTTTTTCTTCGGAAGTAGTTAGTTGGTCAGGTAACTTCATCTGTTGTCTAAAGATCCAGACAATATTCTAATTGAGTCCGATCACTATTTACTAGTAATTTGTTAGGGGCTTACTTATTCATGTTTCTATGAGGCAATAGCTTTGGTGATTTCTCTTACAATATAAAAGTTAGTTTAAAAATCATATTAGACATTAAGTTACACCAGCAAGTATTACAAATATACATAAACATTTACTGGCTGTATGTTTATTGATGTTCATTCTAGTTATATTTTAAGCTTTAAGGAGACAATATTTGGAAGAGAGCAAACAACATTTCACAACTATAATAGAAAAGGATGGAAATGAATGGAATGCATATGCTGGCTTATAGCATATACCTAAGGTTTCTTTCACTGCTCAAGACTGCCAGTGTCAGAACTTCTATCCCATAGTTACATCTTCTTTATTTATTGCTTTTGTGAAACTATGGAACTTTGCATTTCTGTGCTTGCTAAAGAGAAACTTCTCCTGATTTGATTTAGAACATTATCTTTATAAATCTTAGGAGTGCTTGTTTTTTCAGTCTCCAGAAATTTGACAATTAGTCTTTAGTTTTGAAATTTTAAGATTAATTTTTCTCAGCAAACTGTGTTACCTTATTCCTTTTATGTATGTTCGTTGTCCTCTTTGTTATCTCCAGGTTAGTCAAATAGAGAAAAATTTTGAGGAGAAGGAATCAAAACTTCTGCTTCAACAAAGGGAAGATCTAAAAAGAGTACAGCTACAGGCTGAAAATGAACTGAGGGAGGTAACTGCAAGTCTACTAACTACTTAGCAAGGCTTCTTGTCTAAGTTGTGAAGCTGAAGATTTCATTAATGTAGAGAATTTCATCATTGAGGAAAGAACATGAGTTTCAAATAAAAGCAATGATGTTGCAGCATGAAGATGAATCCAAAGAATTGCAAGAAGAATTGGAACTGCAGAAATCAAGGGTATTAATGCCAACAATAGTTGTTAATCAATTACTGGTTCTAATGTGTCATTTATTTAATTCATTCAGGAAGAAAAGCAGAGAACATTGTTACAATTGCAGTGGAAAGTAATGAGTGAAAATCAACAAGTTGACCAGGAAGCAAACTCTAAAAAGGTTTTTACTAACGAGAACTTGATACATGGATAGTTTTATATCTTAAGACAGTCCCACATTAGCCAACTTCACTTAGTGGGATAAAAGAACTTGATTGTTGTTTGTTGTTGTAAGTCAGTCCCACATTGTTCTGTACTAATAATCATTATCGATTGCTCATTTCTGTCTATTCATATGCTATTGTGTGTGGCACTTAATTTAGATTTTCTGATAAGAATATCTGTCTACTTAGATTAGGAAAAGTGTTATATACTTCATGCTGCTTTTATCTCCTTTATAAACATTATTTTTTACATTTTGCATAATATGCCTTCAAGAGATGGGAGTTAATCTAGGAAAGTTCTCTGGAAGAAATGCTCCATATTTTGATGTATACTTTGTTCCTGCATTTTAAGAACACTGAGAGTGTAATTTTGAAGATATATTATGCCAATTCCTAGCAAAGTTGATGACAACAGGATCTGAAAGTTAAAATGATGATGTTTATGTAATTTTTCCTTTCCAGGAATTCTCTGTTTCATCAATAAAGATGATGGAACCATCTGTTAGGAAAGAACATAAGCTTGCACTAACAAGTCCAGAAAGCAGAAGGAAGGTATTCAGTGGAACTTGCTGATTAGCAACAAATTACTGGTTTTTAGCATATTAGCAATCAAGTTCTATATTTTCAGGATTTGAGTTTGTCAGGAGTCATGCGGACACCCATGAGTAGCATAATGAAGAAAGTAGAGAAGCCTTCACGCAATATTCCTAAGCACAGGAGGAAGGTATTTAAGTTTACTCAATCCTCTTCATCATCATAGCTATATGCTTCATTGTTATCTGAGGCTTCTATTTATGTCCACTGTTTTGTACAAGTGTTGCATAGATTATTTAGAAAAATGTGTTAAATGAGGCTGAAATTTCAGTTTTTTCCTAGGGCTTGGATGATCTACTTATGAAAATCTAGGTGTGTTGGCTAGTCAGTTAGCAACTCATGAAGAGAATATTTAACACATGAATTTAGTAAAAAAGCATCACGTGCTCTTTCCTAGACAAAGATGCATTTATCATTTCAATCTACTGTGGTTTTTATTTATTTTTCTCTTTTTTTATGATCAATGTACAAATGTATAATGACATAATTTAGAAAACATGAGGCTAGGTGGATATGATTAATAGTGTGGAGAAATGATTGCCCTTGGTGGATTATTGGAAACAACCCTATGACAAGTAATAAAGACTAGGTCGTTGTGTTAACCAAGACAACAGTCCTATGTTAGTCACAATTAATGGGACTATATAACGGGCAGTGGTGACGTGACACAGGAATAGACAAGTTGCCGAGATGAAGTCTCACACGGGAGAGGGGGGGGGGCAGGAAAATTTGAGACTGAACTACCTTAGGAACATTGGGAGCATACTTTCACCTAGAGGGTAAGATGCATGATGGATAAGACAGACTAGGTCACAGGTCAAGTGTGGCAAGTTAGGGAGAGGATCAACTGAGAGAAGGCACCAAAAAATCCCTCAGTGTTTGCATGCAAAAATTGTTAATCCAAGGGTTGAGATCATAGTGCTATGGGTTTTATTCAGTTCAAACCAAACCCAGTTAAGTCAAACTGAAATTCTTTTTGAAAAGAATCAAACCAAAAAAGGTTATACACAAGACTAAAAGCAAACTGAAATTATTATATTAGTTCAGCTTGGTATGGTTCAAACTGAATTGGCATAGTATTTTATTCAATTAAACATGAAGTATAACATTAACTCTATACAGTTCATGTTTGCAATTGAATCTTCAAATATATAATTACCAGAAACATTCAAATTTGCTTCATGCTTTAAGCTGCAAACATAAAATTGCGCCATGCTTTAACTAAGTCAGTAGCACTCAACTTTGCTTAGCATTAATTAGAGCAATGCAAAACTAGTATTCAACTTCAATATGAATCATATTCTGGAAAAAACTAGCATTGTTAGTATATTAAAAAATAAACAAGCATGCATAGTTTTAATGTGCTTGGACTTACTAAAGACCAACTAAGCAAAAAAAAAAAAAGGAATTATATTGGGACATAAATAATAAATGGTCCATCTTTCATTTTGAAGACAATATGTTAACAACAGAATGTATCAACTATGTTTAAGGAAGATTTTATAATAAATGATAAATCATCAGATAACATTAAAAATTTGCCCTGTATCTTCTTGCCTTTCCTCACTTCAAAATTTACCCTCTAGAACTTCGTTATCTTTTTGCTTCCACCTTAAGATAAAGAACTTCATCTAGAAGCAACACCGGTACTATAAATTGATTATGCCTTCCAACACTGCAAGATGTTCAATTCATCATTTGAATCTTCAAGTTCCTCGCTCACATGTATATCCATCTCTATTTTACTTTTCTTCAACAACACTTTAATTTAAGTGATTCCTGAACTAACACAAGTTCTTGACTTCTGCATCTCTTTAGTTTGCAACTCCAATGAAAATGAGCCTCCATTATTTCTTGTTCATTAGATTAGCATTTCTTTGTATCATTGAACAACAAACTGTATAAAGCATCCTTCACTGTGTTCACTATGTAGCCTTCTCTGTCATGCATTTCAGTAAGTGCAATCTAGGATCAAGTTTTACGATTATAAACAATGATAAATTCATTTATTCTGTATTTCTCCAATACTATCTCATTTCTCTTTCATTACTCAACCATTTGATTGAAACTGAAGCAACCTCTGACTAATATTATTCAAATAAAGCAACTGGACCTAACACATTTGAGTGAAATGATACAATATGTGAAGCATTTTGAATGGATCTCTAATGGCTTTCCAATCATGCTTACATGTCCATATCCAAATATAAGTTATGCCCAAGGTTCAAAATCACCCATACCGGAGTTTTTGTCTTTAATTGAAGTGATATTGTTCTAGTATCGTGGCGACATTTCGATATATGGTGCCAATGGCAAGTTAGAAATGGAAGAAGGAAATGAAAAAGAAAACGAAGAAAAGACAACTATTTTAAGTTTAAACTTTAGGTCTCATCTGAGATAGTTAACACTATCTTGTATAGACTAGCTATACAAAAATAACATTATCTCAATTCAATTTGACATGTGTTATAGCATGCCAAGGAGTGTCAAATGTTGACATGAAATGACACTCATCGACATAATTGAAATAATAACATAGGAGACATTGCATGCTAATAATATCGAGTTTCAGTAATTTATTGGAATGATTTGATAGTGCTGTCCGACATGGTACGAGATTTCAAATCATGGTTCTACCTCAAATAATTTTTTTTCATGAAATCTTCCAAAGCTGTCATATCTTAGTGTACACATAGGTAGGTACACCTAACATCATATAAATGGAATCCCATCTTGCTAAGACATCAAGAGTCAAGGCTTAAGAGACCTTTGCCTTAGTATTTTTTCTTGCTCAACTCATGGTCTAATATTCTACAACCTAGATGAAGATTGTCTCAAATTTCCTAGTGTTTCACATACACAAATGGGAAAAGCATGTGAGATATTAAATCCTTCTTGGACAACTAAGTTGATGAAATTGGCAACACACCTCACATGAAGAAAGTAACCTTTTAGGACACTGCTACCTTCCTTGTTGTCAATTCTCCTTTTCAGAAAGAAATAGCAATCTTGTTTGAGGTTTCATTGTCTACCGTAATTGCCATAAGTTTTCCTATGCCCCAATCATGAGAACAATTTCAAATGGCCTTTTGAATAAGTACACCTTTATGACTAGAAATTGGACAAAGTTTAGAGCTCTCTTATGAAGTTGCAATAATTTATCAATAAATGAACTGTGATCCACATATAGTTGATTCTTTATATAGAAGTCTATGCCCCCGGGGCAATGGTGCAATGGTTAGACCCTCCAATGGATAACCAAGGGATCTAAGATTCGAATCTCAGTTGTAGCGCACTGCAGGTGTTTTTTCTTCCAGTGAGAAGCGGGCCTAAGAATGCTGGCCATTTGGATGAGCCTCTATTAGCGCTTCCCGATTTACCCTAGCGGCCGGTGGAAAACTTTCGTGAGGCCAGGCCGGTCGCCCCTAGTTCGGTGTTACCTAGTTAATCATTTGTATAAAAGTCTATTCCCCTAGGGCTTGGCTCAGTTGGCAAGTGTATGGGAAAGGATCCTAGAGGTCAAGGGTTCGATTCCCAAAGGGGGTGACTCTCACCCATGCACTTCGCAATTTTGGTTCCTAATTTATCTACCTCCCAAAAGCGTGGGCAGTCATGGGGGGCCGCTAATGTGGCGGTTCTACATTTTTTTGTATAAAAGTCCATGTGTAAGATGAACTTAATGAAGTCTATGTGTAAGACAAACTTAATGGTAATTAGTTTGCAAAAAAATTCCTTTAAGTGTGACCTTTCTGACATGGGTGTGGATTAAGTGGTCGACACAACCATTTTTTAAATTGACAGGTACAAAGTGGTAGATGAAGAGTTTAGCTATTAGAGGACACCCCCACATCTCTATTGATTACATGTAATACTCATTAGAGACAACTATATTTAACACCTAGATTGACATCCATAACAAATTCCGTAACTAAGTTTGAGTAAAATATCTTTTGAAAATAGTTGTGTAAATCTTTATATATGCACACACACATGCAAGGTAGATTTTTCATTGAGGTAAACTGATCTGTATCTCTACAAGTCATATTTTGTTTTGCAATGATTTTGATTATCAAATGAATTCAGGAGATTCCAATTATAACAGGTGACCCGCCACGAATATGAAATAGAGACATCAAATGGGACAACTGTTACGAAGCGCAGAAAGACAAAGAGCACAGTCATGTTTGGGGTAAATATACTAACCTCAATGGATCACTTTAAATTTACAGGCTAAGGTTTATGCTTTTATTTGATGGGTGTTTATGTTTGATCTTCTTTAAGGAGCCAAATAGTCAGAGGGTTTTTCGCCCCCACTCCCCTAATGCTGTCCATGACACAACAAAGATTAAGGAGGTATTTTTATAAGAATGTATTATCATCCAGCTACTCCTAAGAATATTTAATGAGTTCTTGCTGCTTCCTTGGTTAACCTAATGCAATCATTTCCGCATTTACATAGTTATTCAAGTAGACATTTTTTTATAGTCAATACTGCTGTGTTGATTTCTTTTATTTGGGGGGCAATCTTGGTTTCATTATCGAGTGAACATGCAAACAACATGCCCAAGTTCTAGTTTTCTGCAATTTCAATTGCTTTTTTAGATTGATTGTGAATGCTATCATCACTTAAATGTGCGTCACTCTAATTAAGTGTTATCTTAAAACTGACATGTACCTGATTCTCTAACATATTTTTTACTAGTAAATATTCAAATACTTGGCATTCTTAGTTGGTTAGTAGTATATAGCTCGCAATGGTCCTGTTGATAGAGTTTCCTATATAATAACATCTTCTGTTGCTTTTTGAAGGTTTGGGCATCCAGAAACAGTAATTTTTGTTGTACAGATACAGATTTGTAAGATGGAAGCATAGTGCTGTCTTTTGCTTTTTAGATGTTTTTAACACAAGCCTTTGGTAGTCAATTGATAATGTGATTAAAACAAGCATTTTGGTTGTGATTATTTGATATGCACTATCTCAGAGCGATAGTTTATATATGTATCCATTGTATCATTCATTTGTTCCACAATTTATTGTTTTCTTGTGTAGGTAAGTGGGGGAAACCATCCACATGCAACAAATATTGGTGACTTGTTCTCAGAGGGTTCCTTGAATCCTTATGCTGACGATCCATACGCTTTTGACTAAAATGTAAGTCTGTCAATGTTATTTGTATATCTTGTCTGTCTTTTATGTTATTTGTTCACTATACTTTCATGCCTAAAAATCTACATCAAGCTAAGTTGATGGAATAAAATTGACCACTTCTCCATAAACTACAGTAAGAAACAATACAAATATGTAGTACGTAGTTTGGTTCATGAAATAGATTCTTTGGTTTGTAGAAATTGTGTTTAAGCAATAGACGAGGAATAATCTCCATAACATCAAAATATTTTCGCAACTATAGCTCCTTTGTCATATTTCTTCAAAATAACAAATACTATGGTTGGGGATCAGTATTACCTAGGTTTATGAGGGGAATCACTAAGTTGGATCAATAAAATGCTTATTCTATCAAACATTAAATTTTAGGTAAGGGCATTAAGTCAAATTTGTTCGATCCAGATTACTTCGACTGAACCATAAATAATTCCGACCAAAAAAACAGGAAGAACTGTTCTTCCCTAAACAAATTCTTCAACAATTGCTTAGGAAAATTCAAGCATGCATCAGCTGCTATCTGAACAAAGGGAAATTTAGTTCTTTATATACGATATTCTGAACATTCTTTCAGACACCAAGCACAAACTTGTCTTTTGCAAGTCAAATCTGATGGTTTTTTGTCCATGTTTCGATGCTAGCAATGCCCAAGCAAGCACTACATTGGAAGCTGCACATCGAGGTCATTATAAACATCAGACCTTTTCTTTCATCACTTGTGTTCTTTTACCCTCTTCATCCAACAACAGAGACATCCAGTTGCTCTAGAAATAGTTGATACCTTATATAACTAACTCTTGTAAAAAATTTGCGAAGAGGACACAGGTAAAACAAGGCTCTTATCTCCTTTTCTTTTCTAATCCTTACATGTTTTGCATTTCTTGCATTCCCCACACGAAATGCTCAAATACCTATAAGTGACAGTTACTTGGAAAGTGTTGGGCCGTTCTACTGGCAATTGCTCCAGTCTTTATGTTTTTTTTTTTCAAACATCTTTTTTCACATTCAATTTGTTTTTCGTTGGAGACACGCTAAACGATTCTTCATTTTATCTCATCAATCAAATTGTTTCGTTATTCTCTTTTTTTCTTCTATTAAGATGTTTTTTTTAGAAAAAAGTATTTCTACATATATTTTATATGCAATCTTTTCAGTAAAAAGACACATTCTTTTGATAATTTATTTAAAAAATAATTGCTAGAGAAATTACACCACTTTTTTTGGTTAAGACCTAAAT
Source organism: Hedychium gardnerianum (assembly GCA_038050645.1). NCBI lineage: Eukaryota > Viridiplantae > Streptophyta > Magnoliopsida > Zingiberales > Zingiberaceae > Hedychium > Hedychium gardnerianum. The sequence continues at coordinate 1,755,116 of JBBUKS010000078.1, read as the reverse complement.
TCTGCTACTATACAAAACATCTTATTTATTTTTGAAGCTTGAGATTTTACTACTTTAACACCTTCAATATAACTGTCCCACCAGCGTATTTGTAACAACGATTTTAGGGTTAGATCATAATTTTCATGGCTTTGTACAAGAAATATATATATTGTCAAATAAAAAAAATATTATGACAGTTTGACAAAATTTAATCATATTACCAAAAACAAAGTATTAAATTAAGAGGGCAATCAAAGTATATAAAAAGCTCTATAATTTATATCTAATAATCACTTTCAATACCTTGTTTACCTTTCATATTAAGGTGAAGCTACTAAACTCATTAGGCATATTGATTAGTCGAAACAAGTCAACTGGAACATATAATTTGGGTGGCACAAATAGGTTAGACAGGACAATTAAGCCAAGAGGCTGGTTTCTTGGTCAACCTAATTTAGCTAGGCGAGCTGATCAACTGTATTAGGCCAGCCACTTAGGGTGGGGTGATTGAAGTATTTACCAGACAAAATCCAACATCAGCAGTTCACACATCAATGCAAGGGTAAAGACAAACTTAGGACGAAAGGAAAGTCTGAGAAACTGCAATACAACAATATACTCCATCAAAACAAGTTTTGCATCTACTTGGGAACAAGAGCAACATAAAAAGAAACATCTCTCATTGGGGGAAAAAAAAATCAGAAATTCAAAAATAACCAGAACCAAATAAGCAAACAGTTTTAAGAGGGAGTAATCCTTTGAGTCGATAAGCAAACCCTAATCCTCTCGGATGTTTCATCATTGCGAGGGTTCCTTCATACCTTCACTCTTTAATAACTCCATTATTTGCAAACATACTGTACCCAGGGCTTTGTAATACAGGTGAAGAACATGTCAGACTAATTCCAAACACATAAATTACAATAAATTATTTCGAGGCAGCAATAAGGGTTATCAGCAAAATCGTTACATATCTTGCGATAACTTCAGTTTATAGGATTGTAAGCACCAGAAAATCGCTTTGGGGGGAGCTTCCGGAGGATAAAAAGAACAAGAGCACATGGGAAAATCTCAACCAACTGAAAGATGCAACAGATAATACTAACCATCAAAACACTTATTTGCACAAAAAACTCAAGCAGCAAAGCGAGAATTACCATGTAATAGATGAAGTTCAAGACGGGATGATCGAGGACATCAAGGTCAACATCATGGTCAAACACAGAAAGAGAAACCTGGCAAGTTCAATATGGACATATCAGAATTTTGCAGCTGTGGCCACCCTCTTGGAATAGGTTACATTCTTGGAGGTTACTCCATATTTATAAATCCATTTTTAGAGAGAATTCTGTGCTTTACTTGGTAAGACAATTGTGAGAAAAGTTGCATAAAAATAAGGCGAAGTTAGAAGGATATCTTTTACCACAAAGCATCTTATCAAGAAACATGTGCAACATATCGCTGTAACCGACCCAACCTGCCAATAACATTTATTAAAAAAACAAATTTAGAGTCCAACATTCTCCAAATTGAAGATTGCACGCAATTTAAGCTAATCACAAATTTAAGCTAATCATTAAGGTAATTAGTCTATCTTGCGGAATTCCTACAAGCCATAGGAGGAAATCAAAGCAAAAGTCCTGCCCAACAAGGCTATCTAGTCTAAATAGAAATTGGAAAAGACAAGTCCTATTTTTCTCAATCTTAGTATCTTGTTCATAGGAAGGCGCTGCCCTCCAAGGGAGCAGCTCACTTTGTGATCCGGCTCAAAACTTTTGCAGTCAATAAGGACTGTATTTAAATCAAATGTGCCCTGGAACTGCTCAGTAATTAAATAAGAAATGTAATGTATCAGACTGACGGATACTGACATAAAAAGGCAGGTCATCAGGTCTTTTCCTACAAAAGATAAGAAAATAGGAACCTATTGAATGTTATTCACCTAACCTACAAAAGATAAAGAGGCATGTCATCAGGTCCTTTCACAGTGTTTTAATGGTTTGTCAATATGACTGAGTTGTGTATTTGATAATATACATCAAGCGTACCAGGTATCATGCAGGTTGGAGATCAAGCTTATACAATGAACTTAGATAATGGACATCATGGATTGAGTGAGGAACTGTATCTTTGAACTTGTCGTGGACGGTCATCAAGCTTGGAGAAAGAATCGAAGACATGAACCCTTGTATTGGATTGATATGTTGTAATCTTGGGTTTTTTCAGGTTAGAATATTGATGTTTTCATTACTGCGATGTTAGGTGTTCTCAAATTATGCTTGTTGATGGACTCAAGTTCTAGACCTTAGGTGAGCTTATGAAATAGAATGTTTACATTTGAGCAATAGTCCATTGGTAAGGATTTCTAGTTAATTGGAATGATAAGCACTCAACTAGAAGAAATTGAAGCTGTGATCGTTGACTCTAACTTTCATATTTTGGGAATCCAGTCAACTAAATTAGGTAGTCAGTTGGTTGTACCCATGGTTTAATATTTCGAGTTGTATCAGAATTTCGGTCTTTGACCGGAACGATACGGTTTCGGTACCATATCGTGCCGTGCCAATATGGTTTTGGTATTTTTATAAATATAAAATATATTAACTAAAAGCCAACCTCATATAGTGGGAGAAGGCTTGGTTGTTATTGTAAAATATATTAACTAAAAATAATAATTTTAATATAAATATTTTAAAAAATAAAAAATAAAAAATTAATAAGATAATTTTATTAGGATTTAATTAAGCCTATTTGGTTTATCCCTTCTATAGCTAGGAGTTGATTGAAATTATTAATATAAGTTTAATTAGTTTGATTAAAATTTCCCTCACGCGAAAAAAACCCCTCCCGCGAGCCTCGACGGCTCCATGGCGGTCGTGGGGCGTGGGGTTTGCGTGACGCCTTTGCAGCCGTGAGGCTCCTGTGACGCCTTTGCGGCGGTGCGCGGCCGTGGGGCTCCCGTGACGCTTCTGTGGCGGTGCGGGGCTCGCGCGATGCCTCCACAGCTGTGGGGCTCCTGCGACATCTCCGCGATGATATGGGGCTTGTGCGATGCCTCCGCGGTGGTCGCGGGGCCTCGTTTCGAGTGTGCTGGTGCCGGTTGGAGGGCGGAACAAAATGTTTCGTCTGTTTCGCTCAGTACGACATGAGATTTTAATCCATGTTTTACTTGCCTCTTTCAACTTTTAAGTGTGAATTTTGAGCCATTACTTATACAACCCTTTAGAAATGTTTCAAGTACCAAGACTTAACATTGTACGTACTTAAGCTAATTGTTGTGCTTCTTTGCAGGAGTACGCAAAGCATATCCAAGCTCTTGGACAAGAATTTCAAGACTACAACTCTATCAACTCTTTGATAATCTTTTCTTTCCTTTAGTTAATCTCTTAGGCGAAATTGTGAGTTCCAATTAAATCTCTTATTTGGGTCATACTTGCGAGCTTATGGAAATCCTGGTATGGGTACAGATTTTATCCTTGTGATATGTTATTCTTGAATTGTAGAGGCTTATTTGATTGAAGAGTGACACTTCAGATGCATCTTAGGAATGAGGTCTTCTAACCATGTTAAATGTTATTGTGTTAATATGATTTGTTTATTCAATGCTTCCGCATGCATTACATTTTCTTTGGGTATCACAATTGGTAAATTTTCAAATCCTGGTAAGAAGTAAATTCTTTATCAATTAATAATGCACTCTTTTTCTCCTTTTTATCTATTTCACTAGCTTCAGATCATTGCAAATTTATATTACATCAGAATGTTGTCTGTACAATAATGCCCTCATGTACTACTAATCTCAGTAAAAAAAAAGGAACAAATACCATATAACAATGTAATTGCCATTGGAAGTTAAGACTTGATTTTTTAAAAAATAGGGAATAAATCAGATCGAAATTACAATTTTAAAAATTAAAATAATTTATTTAGTACAACTTAGGTCCACTACTAAAAGGGCAGAAGAGATTGCAAAATTCTCGTAGGATGCCCAAATTATGGAAAACCATGTTGTAATAAAAGAGATTTTTAGAAAGATTGTGTTCTCAATATACCTCATTCAACTTCTTTTGACGACCCTTGGATTCAATCGGGAAGCGTCTCAGCATAATGAATAACCTTACAAAAAGCAAGAAAGATAATTTCAAGTTTAGCACCCAAACTTTAATAATAAATCCAATAAATCTAAGTGTAGAACTTGGTGTATTATTTTTCTATTATTTAACTAGAAATATGTTTACAAGAATCAGTACCTTCCGCCATAAATCAGAAATGCAAGAGCAGCAAGGAAAGAAATAACTGCAAAAGATAAGGAAACCCAAACAAATTCAATCATTTCAAAATAAGAGCACCCGAAAGCTACAAAGATAAATTCCAGTTTGATTTTTCCCATTTAAAACCAGAGAAAGCAAGCAAATATGCAGATCAAAAGCATAAATATATTCAGTAATTAAGATTTAATAGCAAGCAAAATTATAAATATAAATTTATTTCATTTGAAAACCTGATAAGAAGAGTTTAGCAACTTCCATCAACACTGGCTTGCGACTTATTTGTACATATGCCCAAATGCAGATCTGCAATAAAATAGATTGAAAAAAAAAACTTGACTCTTTAATTTTAAGTACGTGCTGATCATGACTATGTTAGTTCACCTGTATTATGTACACAGCACCATTTATTATCAGATACGATGGTCTAAGGTTATTAATTGGAAGATTTCTAGCCTGAACACAGAGAGAGAAGCTGTAAGTTCCAATGGTAATCAACAGAAGGGTGACGATTCTAGTGTATGATAAAACTACCTGATAGTATATCTCCGCCCAAAACAGCACGAGTAAAGTGTAAGTTGAAAAAAACAACAGGCTGGGAAGGTCTAGAAGTGCCATTTCAAGAGCCTGAGCTTCAATTGTACCACAAAAAGTAAATAGAATAGTAATACTAAATATGATGAAACTCAATTAAAAAAAATGTGCTTGGATTTTTAATTTAGTAAATTATTAATAGAAAGTGCTAGGAGAAACTTGTTTCAAGGTCTCTGAGTGAAGAACAATTACACATAACATAACAATCAACAAGCTTGATTTCTTTAAACACTGCAACATTATAAATAATAGAGAAACTACTGCAACATGAAGTGTTTGAACAGACAAGACTATCATTTATAACAATAAAGGGATACAAAATAATCACATCACCAATATGAACCACTCTCAGACATTATTGCACCACCACCATACACAATAACAAAAGCCGATTCCAAATTTCTTTAACCAAACCAAATAAAAATATCTCTAGTCAAACTAAACACAAATGCGTCATCTGAGAGAAATATAATCTTCTCGCTTCTGTATCATAGGGTCAGAAGCCTTATATTCCAGAAGAAACAACTTACCTTAGATTTGATAAGAAACACATCTTGGTAGAGACCAAACAGAACTGCACGCACTGCAAAATTATGAGTATAGTTAGCATGAAATACAATTTAGGGGGAGGTGAACATTCAGACTGTTGAAAAGTAGACATACATCCACTCACAACAAAATTCATAAGGTGGAAGACTTTCTGAGTCGTCCATCCAGTCCCTGGTACTCTCAACTGAATCCTTATTAGCTGTATCTGTGGGGACACAAAATCATAGCATGAAATATCTGAGAGAAAATGAGGCTAAAGACACTTCAAGAAAGGCAAACAAAACTAAGCAAGACAAAATGAGTTGTAGTCTGGCAAATACCACGATTGTTGGATGTATTCAACAGCCTGACTTGTGGATCCAATTATGAACCAACGAATGAAGAGGTAGACGGTAAAGAATGAAACAAGAGAAATAGTTCCAAGGGGTAGTGGAAATATGCGTAATTCTCGCAGTAAACAATCAGAATCATAACCTTAGTTGGTGTGAGTTGAATCTGAGTCAAAATCCACTGTGGCATACTGCTATCAGCTATTTGATGGCAGATACTAGTTTCAGTTGATGCTGTTGGCTATGCTAAGAGGCCATCCCACTCAAACACGAGATTCTGAATTGGATAATCTTGCTGAACAAATTCAGTTTATTTAACATAGTCATAATCTCTTACAAGGACTGCATGGTCAGCGATTCCCACAGAGAGATCACGATTTACTGTAAGTTCCATTTCACTCATTCTGTTTTGCTGCTTCCACCCGCACTAAGCAAGGGGCACTTGGAAAAGAGAGAGAATTTATGAATTTTAGCTTGGTTGAGTGTAAGTTATATGGACTCAACCAAAGAGCCATATTTCTAGTGTCTCCATTGGTCATGATAATCCGATGGCACACTATGCAAAATAAATATAATCAAAATCTACTATAATGAATATAGTTTAGTGAATAAATAGATACAAAAAACATGAGATCTGAATAGCAAGAAAGCTTTAAAAGGTGTTTGAAAGTTCATTTGGCCAATTTGTATAGCACATATGCAATGTGGGATATAAGTGCATATCTGGTTTGTATTAAAGAAATACAAAAAAGTATTTATATTGATAAAAATGATCAACATCAATTATTCAATTCCTCCAATTCATAATTCCACATAAAATCATACAATTTAAAGCATGCAATATAACAATGTAAAATCACTAAACAACTTAAATGATATAACGTGATAAACTAAAGTAAAAAATATTAAGTTATTTAATGCACCAAATTATTGTTGAACCACATTTGTATAAAATTTCTATTATACAACATGAGAAATTTGGGGAAAAAGTTGTTCGATATAAAGAAAACTATATTAAATACACTATTGTTTCTTAATTGTACAATACATTGATTGATTGGAATCACATGATTCCATTCAATTCGAACGTGAATGTTTCGAGCCACATGGATGAGTTAGAGTAGGATAAGTATCAATTCAATTTGATACAAACTGGACCAATTAGATACTGACCTCTCTATTTGCGATTCATGAAGTGTAAAAATCAGAATTTAACCCATCCACAATGGAAAAATTACTCATAGGATTAAAAAAACATTGTTGTTTCTTTCTCCTTAACATGATAGTTCACATTCAACTATTCATCCCTTCGAGCAACTATTTTCTAGGCTTCTTCCTTAATCATCTTCGACTGTTTGAGAAACTATAGCATGTGATGTCCCTTAATCGTTGTCCATAATAAACATTGACAGGATGTTGGTGACCTGCACTAAGGAGACTAGCATGTCCTCTTTGAAGCATGTCCTCATAGAGATTAAAGACATTTTATTCACAACCTAATGACCTTCCTCAATTAAGCACGTCCATTAAGACACCAATGTGGTGATGGGTAGAGGTGTAAAAGGGGTTAAGTCGACAATGGTCGTGCACGACATAGTAGGAGATTGGTTGTATTATGTTTGATCAACAAAGTCGGCGTGTCATGTCAAAGACAACTCCTCTAGCCACACAACACAATCATGTTGGGTAGAGGTGTATGACAAGCACATCAGACCAACTACCCCATGAATAAGGAATTTTACATATTACCCTTTTTATTCTTAGCTGACCCCACATAGTGGGATAATGCTTGGTTGTTATTGTACCCTTTTTATTCTTAAAATAGTTTTAAAAATATAAGATCCTTTTGCATTAGTTTTTATCTTTTAGAAAGTATTTTAAAACTATTATTTTATTATTTATTGATATTTTTATATTTTACTATTAAAATCACAACTTGACAGGCCAACCCATGTGGCCCATGCCAGGCATGGGGTAGCATAGTTTCGGACCATGCCCAACCTAGTTTCAACTAAGTTGACATAGACATTGTCCATGCTCAACCTGAGTAAAGCTCATTGAAACTTCCAGTGATGGGTGAGACATCCTTGTCTTGTGTATGTTTCTAAATTTTTATTGTCTTTTGCATTGTTTATTGAATTCAATTAAGTTTTTAGTTTTATTCAGATTCTCATGGGGCATCTCCATCCTCGATGTTGTAAAATATTGAAATCTATCAAGATTTTATCTCATTATCAATTGACTTTATATATTTTTTTAATTAACAAATATGGTGTTTTATATCTTTAATTATTCTTATATATGATTTCACATTTTTTTAACGTGATTTTTTTTCCATTGTAACTAGTTAAAGAACCTATATCTTTATGTTTTAAAAGTAAATGCTGATTATGGATTTGTATTTGATGACACATTGAATCTTAGTATAATGCATTGATTGTGAAAGTTCATGGAATCTTTTTCTTTTTTTTGCTTATTGCAGCTTACTGTACACTAGTAGCTCCATTGATTTGAATCATTTGCAGTGTTTTTTGTTCATTCTTTGACTCTGGTTTTGAGTTATTGTTCACAGAATGTCTCCAAAGAAGTAAAGAAGAGCGATGTCAGACGAGAACACTGCAAAAAAGGTGATCAAGGAAACTAAACAAGATTGGAATGTAATCATCTAGCCAGAACAAGGCAAGAGGTTGCACCCTGCTCAAAAGTTGCAAAAGATGTGAGAAATCAATTTATGCAATTTTTATGTGGCATGAGAAAATACAATGAAGCTCTTCATGGTTGCTAACAACAATTCATCAACTTGAAGAAAAAGAAGAAGTGCTGAATGATATAAGCAGAAATACTTATGGTAATGTCTTGCCATTCAATTTAGGAAAGAGGCCTTTTTTGTGCTGCACACTGTCTAGATCTGTTTCTTGCTAACATTGGTGAAAAAAACTAAATTTTTTATATTACTACAAAGGCAAAGTGAATCATAGTGTTTTTCATTGCTACACTTTGATCCTCAAGTTGTCTAGAAGATTTGCTTAAGGAGGTGAATTAGCAAATTCTACAGTAATGAGATTTGCTCTAATATACCTTAGACAAAATACAACACTGGAGATAGAAATTGTAATTAGATCAACCTTTGCTTCTTAATTAATTGCTAAAAGTTTGATGTGAAGAGGAAAGTGTAAGGTATTGTGCTGTGATCAGAGATATAGGAAATCAATGAAGTTTAAAATAAAATGCACAACTCTATTTGTGAAAGTACTTTGACTTATTGATGGCGATGTGAAGCTAGTCATGGAATACATTTATGAAACAAAGGTCAGAGCCAAGGGACAAATTGCCAAGAACTTTAACACATTGAGACTAGATTTCCTATATGAAATCAACAGATTTGTGAGGTTATTGACATTCAGTAGGATTAACAGCTCCATAGACTTTTCCATGCAGTTACCAGCAAACAAATTCTCAGTATAACTCTTAATTTAATTTTACTTTATTTTCTACCACAACTATGATTTTAAATGAACAGTTAAGTATTAATAGTACTGAAGTAAATGGACATCTGAACATTGCTTTTAATAATATATTTGTAATACTTCATAATCATTAATAACACACATATATAGTTACCGAGAATTGGGAACAACATTTCCTTCAACATATGGTACTAAACCTCTTCTTCACGCTGATCACTGCCGCAACACTCCCAAATGAATTTCATTCATCATCACCCTTCCCTGCCTCACACGTCTTGTTGTCTCTATACATTGGAACATTCTATGTGTGACTCCATACACATAATTGTCGCCTTTGTGTGCCTCCATCCACATAATTGGTCATTCGTGCAATTGCAGCTCCCCATTGAACGTCCTTTGACAGCTCTCTTCCACATGTGACACAAGCTCTCCAAGTTCTGACCATGCAATCAAACCCTACCAATGTTGCTCATCTCTGCATGCACAACCGTCATCACTTGTTCCCATCTCTACTGCCCACCTACTCGAAGTTGGCCCTTCTCACCTGCTTTGTTGCAACCTAAGGCCCAACCCTTCTCACAGAACCATTGCTCCCAGCCGAAGGCCTAACCCTTCTCATAGAAGGGCTGCTACCAGCCACAGGCCCAGTCCTTCTCATAGACATGTTGCAGCTGAAGGCACTAGTAAATTTGTTCCCAGCCGAAGACCCAACCCTTGTCACAAACCTATTGCAGATAATGGTCCAAACCACTTGGGCCAACAATGTAGACCAAGTGACCAACCACTACTCTTGATGGATTCCCTCCCGGTCATCCATCTCCCCTACTCGTGCAACCCACAATGATACTCAGTCAACTCAAACTCAAGTTTCACTGTTATTACAGTTCCTGTAAAGGAGTACTCTTGGCTTTAACAACTGTGAGTGCATCATTCAACCAATTACCATATTTTTTCCATAGTGGTACCTTGCTTGTTTATCACATACCTCCAAGTCATCCTCCAGATCCTAAACTTAGGGCCTCCAAGCATATTTCTAGTGATATTTTTTTTCCAACTCTCATATTCCCACCTATCTTACTAATGTCTCATATTACCATGCGTCTTACTAATGTTACAGTCCATGAGTCTCATTTATTAGTTAAGGGCACTAAAGATGTTCCACTTTCACCTCTCTTTATTTGTCTTTTGTCCATTGAGTAATTACCTATTACTTGACTAGATCTTTAAATTATTCTGTCATGTTGAACACTTCTTCTATTTTTATACAAAATACACGGCGAGTACAGCAAAAGACATAGGGCATGAGTCTTGTGTCTTTTGGTTACATCCTCTCATCTCCATCTGTATAGTTGTTTCGGTCATCCTTCACTTCAATACTTAAAAATGTTCCCTATTTTTCCAATCTTCAGTATCTTGAATGTGACTCCTATGTCATGGGATTGATTTCAGCACCACTCAGTCGTGCAACACTTAGACAATTTATCTATGCAAAGTTGCTTTAACTCGCTAGAGATTCACACAAGAGAAACTAAGAGAAATTGAGAGAGCTTAAGAGAAGAGAGCTTAATATTATTGAGGATGTTCTTGAGGGTAGATTACAAGTGAAGGGGAGGGAGCTATTTATAAGCATCCTCCTCTCAAATAGACGGTTTAGATCAATTTGATCCAATGATGTATATTATTAACCTAACAGTTTCTTACAATATCTAAATGATAATAAGATTATAAAAAGATATCTAGAATGATATTTAGATGATGATAAGATTCTAGAAAGTTATCTAGAATGTTCTCAAGAAAGCATTTAGAAGAAAAACCATGTGCCAAGAGAGTGAGCCAAAAGGTAGATCAAGTACCCCTCTTGGACTTGAAATTGGGTGGGTTATGACATTTTCCCCCTCCTAAGCATGTGACGTCCTTGGTGCGTTCTCTTCCTTGTAGCGGTTGATGTGTTTGGTGAATTGCCATAATGCATCTTCTCGTTCTCAACTCGCCTCGGTATTTGGTAGATTCTTCCATTATACCAAGTATTTATGGTCAGTTTACTTCGGGGAGTGGAAAGGAAAACTAAGGAAAGTTTTCTACTCTTTACTTCATTAAAATTTTAAGAGGAAAGGAAACTTAATCAATCGGATCATTTTGAAGCCAAAATCGATCACCGCCAAATCGGGCAGAATGCAGCGGATGTAAAATAAAATGACACAAATACCCTTTCTTCACTCACAAAATTACACACTATATATAGTTAACTTAGGGCATGCGACTCTTCATTTCTTCTTTTCCCCCAACTTCCTTTTTCCATTTCGATGACATTGTAGCCAGCTCAACATCCTCCGGCGTTGATTGGCGGAGTTCCTCGGCAATGTGTAGCAGCGTTATCCTCTAGCGTTTTGCAATCAACATTGTGCAACAATCTGGTCAAATGCTTCTCCCTTCTTAAGCTTTGTTTGATTTCCTACCACATCCATCCTTCTTCCCAGTTTCAAAAATCTCTTCCTCGAGGAAGATAAGCAAAGAACAGAGATGAAGATGAATGCCACTTTTTTTTGTATGAATTGATTTAGACTTTCATTGGTTTGGAAAGCCGGTGCCTTCACTTCATGCTAAAATCCATTTTTTTAACAACCGATTTTTTTTCATAGCATAGCATGACTTTTAGGGGTTTAAAAATTCTTTTTAAATAATTTTTGATCAATTGTCTTTAATTTTTATTTTATAGTAATTTATCTCTTTGAACTTTTTTTTTTACAGCAACCTATATTATTATTGTTACTCTTTATACAAGTTTAATGACATGGATTGGGATGATGGCGAAGGAGATGATCAAAATATTAATGATTATTACGAAGAGAATGATGGTAGTAGAGTTCGGATGATGAAGTTTTAATAAATAGGAAGCGTGTAGTTGTTCTTTGTATGGTATTGAAGGATATGAGAAAATATGTAGATAGGGGTTTGACAGAGAGTAATGAGCAAAGAGATAATGTTCTACGTGTTTTATTGCACAATCTTGTGACTTCTAGCGACGCATGCCATAGTATTCTTAGGGTGAGTGTGGATGGTTTTAGACGCTTGTATGAAATATTAAAGCACAACAAGAGGGTACAAGGCAATACAAATTCAAGTGCCGAAGAAAAGGTTGCTAAATTGTTATATTTTCTTAATCATGATGTCAAGAATCGAGAATTGAGTTTTTTCTTTCGTCGTAGTACAAGGATTACTAGTAATCACTTTCATTTATAAAACAACTAGATGGATATGAAATTCCTCCTCTTATAGAGAGTAGCAACAGATTCTACCCTTACTTCAAGGTATTCTTTTTTTTAATCATTCTGAACTTTAGAAGTTTCGTAATAACTTTGTAGCCACATATGCCGATTGTATTGGTGCATTAGATGGAACTCATATATGTGTTAAGGTATCTGATGTAGATGCACTTCGATATAGAGGAAGAAAGGATTGGCCAACTACCAATTTGTTAGCTGCATGTAGTGCTGTCAAACAAGTCAACCCGTGGCGGCGCGGGCAGACCCGTCAAAAATCCGTCATATTACGGGGCAGGCTGGCCCGACCATCCGGGCAGGCGGGCCAACCCACAAGCTCGCCAAAAAATAAAAAATATATAGAAAAGGTTGAAAATTTTAAGTTTGGATTGTGGATTAGGCGGGTCAAGCCCACGAGCCCATTGAGTTTTCCACTTTAGTCTTAAATTTTAGAATATATTTTTTTCAACTCGCGGGCTAGCCTGCCCACCATGGGCTAACCCGCGCGGGTGGCGGGCCCAGGCGGGTAGTTGATAAAATTTTAACCCAACCCGCTTAAATTGTTTGGCGGGACAGGCCAACCCGACGGACCCAACCAAAATTGACGGCTCTAGCTACATGCTCCTTTGATTTGAAGTTCACATATGTCCTAGCCGGATGGGAAGGAACTGCATCTGATTCTCGAATCATCAAAAATACCCTATCTAGGCGTGATAAATTGATAATTCCTCATGGTATCTAGTTTACAATTAATGTTCATTAGTGGACAATATTTGGAAGTAAATATAACTAACTTATATCCTTTGATTTGGTGGTAGGTAAATACTATTTAGTTGACTCTGGGTTTATGTTGAAGAGGGACTTGATTACCCCTTATTGAGGAATTCGTTATCAATTGAAAGAATATTCGAGATGTGACCATACAAATGCAAAAGAGCTACTCAATCTTCGACATGCATCTCTTCACGGTGCAATCGAGAGAGCTTTTGGGGTTCTAAAGAAGAGATTTCCAATTATTGCTAGTGTGACAGAATCTCATTATGAAATTGACATTCGTATAAACATTATCTTAATATGTTGTATTCTTCATAATTTCTTAATGGGGGTGGATCCAGATGAGATGTTAATTAATGAAGTGGATCGTGAATTGAGTGCAAATTCTAATAATGAAGTAAGTTGCAATGAAAGACAAGATGATGACAAGAGGCAAGAGAGTATGATTAGGGATAACATAGCTAATGCTATGTAGTTAGATTACAATATTGACTAAAGAAGGGTTATTTAGATCTATTAGAAAATTATCATAATATTATGATGTAGTATATTGATTATGTGTGACTCTTTATCGTATTCATATGCTAGCAATGTTTGATTCGAACAATGTAATGTATTGACTTTTTGATAAATCTTAATGCTACATGTTCATCTATTGGATTTTAATTTTTTGTATACGTGGAATTTGCTTATTAGTCCAATATTAGTATACTTGAATGTTTACAATTTTGAATAAGATTTAATTTTTTTTTCATGTTCATGTGTGCATTTGCTGCAGGTGTTGATTATGAATGGGTACACCGGCTGAACAAGTCAAGAAGGATGTAATTAAGTGGACTGAAGAGATGGATAGAATCTTTAGATGCTATGTTAGAACAACAAGTTAATGCTAACCGAGTAGGTGACACTTTTACATCTACTGTGTACAAAGATATGGTTGTCATTTGCAGTGAGAAAATTGAAATCCCATTGACAAAGGATAATTTGAAGAACAAAATTAAAACATTGAAAAGTCACTTCAATTCCTGTTATGATTTGTTTAAGAATGCAAGTGGAGTTCAGTGGTATGCTGAGAGTAGAAGATTTGAGGTTGAGGAGGGGGTTTGGAAGCAACTTATTAATGTAGGTATTAGATATTAATTTATATTTAGTCATTTTAATGAACTATTGTATTTCTAATTATGTTTAAATTTGTCTAGGCTAATCCATCAAGGTGGAGATATACCCCTGCACCTCATTATGAGAAGTTGTTAAAATTATTTGCTCACAACAAGGCCAACAGTTAAGGAGCTTCCACTGGTGCTGAAAGAAATATTGAAATTATTTTAGAGGAAGAACAAAAAGATCTTGGACTAGATGATGAATATGAGAGTTTCGAAGTGGTTCCTGATAGTCCACCATTTGATGAGGGATCAAGGAAGAGAAAGCTTGCATCGGTTGATTCATATGGAAGTAAGAAAAATTCAGTCGTCGACATTAATGTCAAGAAAATTGTTGTTGCAATTGATCGTTTAAATTCAGTTATTAAAAAGAGATCATTTCTCCAACAAAAGGTGAATAAGAAATTTTACAAAGCTCTAGTCTGTGCTGGTATTCCGGATACAAATGTACTTGGTGTGTATTTATTCCTAGGAGAGAACAAGGAGAAGATGATGCTTTTCATGGGATGTCCACTAGAGAAGAGGTTGGATTTTCTAAATATGATATTCTCTTTCTGATTTTGACCGACTATGTCAACATGAATAGCCACATTTTGCAAAGTTTAGATAGAGATGAAAGTAATATTTTGGAAAGAATATAAGTATAAGAGAGTAGGTTATTTATTTTGGTATAAGAAAGTATAAAGTTTGTAGTTTAATATTTTAGTTGGCAATAATTTTGTCGTACTTGTAAACTATTTTCAAGTAATATTTGTGACTGACAATTTCTGATTTATATTTCGGTTGATAGCAATTTTGTAGTGCTTGTAAATTATTTTCAAGTAAAGTTTGTTGCCGACACTTTTTGGTTTTCAAAGTAATGTTGAACTATAACGAAGATAGATCGAAAGTTAACCAAGATAATAATTACCAAGATAGATTGATAATTAATTATTTTCAAAGATAGATTGATAATTTTGAACTTTAAATTATATTTTGGTTAATAATAAGTTTTTAGTTACCAAGATAAAATCAATATTATTTTAAAATTTTAATACAAAGTTTACAAGTAGTATAATATATTCAATTTTAATATTATTCTTATTCATAGGAAGTGAATTCCATCCACAACATTAATTCCAAACCATAATTAATTTTCAGCTTTCTGCAACATTAGCCCCTAGGTTGAGAAGGATAGGATATTTTGGACAATAAACAATTTAATTTTCTTTGCATTTATCTAAGTAAATGGTTTAAGGGATTGATCTTACCCACCTTCATCAATCAAGGTAAATAAGCACAACAGACTATGGATTTCTTTCCCTTCTATGCCCCTATGTTTATTTCATCCGTTCATCATCCACTCCTCCAAGTAAACAGGACATTAGTGTAGTTTGGGACTCTTCTCCTTCAAATGATCCTGTGTGCAACAATGTACTCTGGGCATCATTATAAAAAAAAAGTGACAATGACTATTGGTGCACGATTCAACTTGTTATTGCTTGGGTCATCCTTGTCTTTATTTTTTAGTTGGTACTAGGTATTCAAGCCTTTGGTCCGACTAATCCTGAGATGACCGGCTCAGCCCCACAGAAGTTTTCTACCGACCACTAGGGTAAATTGAGAAAGCACACATGGAGGCCCATCCTGACAGCCAACATTCTCGGGTCCGTTATCCATTGAGGAGACACAATACGCCACAGTTGAGTCTCGAACTCCAGATGCCTGGTATGTCGTTGGAAGGCCTAACCACGACCCCCTGCCCCCGCGGGTCATCCTTGTCTTTGTGATAAGGCTTGAGAACGATCACATGGAAGTGAAGATGAACCTTGAGTTTGGTCAAAGTTGAACTTGGTAAGATAACATATTCATGTTTGGTGACTGAGAAGGGACCTTCATATCTTCTTCGATAATTTAGTGAACCACACGCCTAAATTTTCCAAATCCTACTTTTAAAATTACTAACTCAAACACCCATTTTCCAAAATACCCTTTCCCTTTGTTGTCGCCTTCCTCCACCCTTTCTCTAACTAGTAACCACTAAAAAAGATGACATGACCAAGCAACTGTGAAATTACGTCCGCTTAGCCAATTCAGTTGCGATTTCGCGACCACCTCCATGGCCTATTTGAGTGATCGCCTCCTGACCAAGTAGCTGTGAAATTGCATCCGCTTAGCCAACTCAATTGTGATTTCACCACCACCTCCACGGCCTATTTGAGCGATCGCCCGTCAGGAGGAAAACTGACGACGGAGGTGAAAATATATTTTGGAAAATGGGTGCATGAGATGGTAATTTTAAAGTGTGTAATTTGGGGAATTGGTCACCCAATTTCGCCGATGACCACTCACATAGTGCCTTAAGTTAAGCTTAAATAGCCCATTGATGTGCTCGGTTTGTTCGTCGCTTTAGGGATGAAAACTTGTAGAGAACCGTCTCCAATGATTTGAAAAGAGTTTTAAATTTCATAAAACAAGGGTCATGATCGCTTACTATGTTTTGTGGAAGTTCCCAAAGCTTCACCACATGTTAAAGAAATGAGAACATTACCTCATCTGCAGTGCAATCTAAGGAGATGGAATGAAAGTAACATACTTGTTGAACCGATCAATTACCACCATGCTTCCATATCCTTCAAACTTAATTAAGGTCATGATGAAATCCATTGGGACACTTTGTCATGACAAGAACGAGTAGAGGTTCAAGTAGCATTGTTGGGTGTTGATGTTCCACTTTGTCTTGTTAGCACAAAAGAAGATTCTTGTTTGTCTGGTGTAACTATTACGGTAGAACAAATATTTATTCCGAAAATAATATTTTGGATAAAAGACGATATACTTTGATTTCCTACTCTTTGGAAGCTCAAAAACTACTTATAATTAGACAAGAGCTACAAAAGGAATACAAGAGGACAAGTAAGAAGATTTTGATACTAAAGAAACTACCATGCGAGTATATAAATAATATCTCAAGGGGATAATAGGCAAACTTTATAATTTTTTTTTACTTTTCAAAATTTATAATTTTAAAAAATATTTTTTTAAAAAATTAAAATATAAAGGTCTAGTAATAACTATAACCAATAGTGAACCATAACCTGAATTGTAATTGTCGATTACAAATTGTGAACCATAACTAACTTAACAGTTAAAGTTAAGGGTTAAGAGTTTTGAACCATCGATTTTGAAGGTTAATTTGTCAATTCTGAAACTCCACCCATGGCAAATAACTCTATCATAGTCGATCCAGGATAAAGAAGAACAGTTGCGTTAGGTTGTTAGCCAACGTCAAACAAAAACAAATATTATATTTGGATTCATCAAACTATTGTGTTAATGCTAAGTTGTTCCCCGAAAGGAACGCATTGCAAGATTCAACTGCATCGTCTTAGCAAGGAATGAAGATAAAACTTGGGTGTAGTGTATGCAAGAGTCCTCACACTCTATGTTGGATAAGGACACACGTTATAGGAATATTGATTATCTTAGATTTAAAATATGAAATATAGGAATGCTCATTGTTAAGCAATGTTACGCAATGGAGGTAGTAGATACTTTGATTATTATTTTTAAAATATTTTATGCTTATGAGAGACAAAATGTGTAGGGGGGAAGACAAAGATGGTTGGATCTTAAATTTTAAGTTATGATACGCAGGAAAAAATAAAATGAAAAATGGAGTAGTTATTATTGTAGATAGTTCATTAAGGGACGAAATAATTAGAATAGTTAAGAAGGAAGATAAGATTATGACTCTCAAGATAGTAGTTGTAAAATAAACTATTAATATAATTAGCATATATGCACCTTAAGTAAGACTAAATGAAGACATCTAACATAAGTTCCGGGAAGACCTAGATGTGATAGTACAAAAAAATTCGACAAATGAGCTGATTTTTATAGGATGAGATCTAAAAGAATATGCAGGAGCAAGAAATGAGAAATATAATAGGGTGCATGAGGGCTATTATTTTGGACTAAGCAATGAAGAAGAAAAAACTATATTAGATTTCACGATAACATATGCACTTATAATAGCTAATAAGTTTCTCAAGAAGAAAGAAGATCATTTAATTACGTTCAAAAGTATGAACAATCAGTCGCAAATCAACTTTTTGTATGGTTAGAAAGAGACAAATTTTTTTACAAAGATTGTAAGATCATCCATAGAGAAAACTTAACCACCTTACATAGGTTGGTGATGTTAGATACCGACTTCAAGCATAGTATCAATAAAAAAAACCATGCATGCCTCTTATGATCAAGTGATGGAAGTTAAAGAATGAGAAACAAAGTATATTTAAAGAGATGATATAAACACAAGTATTAGGAGAAATACATGACGACTCGACTACGACATAAGATAAGATATCAAATTTAAAAACGATGGCCAAGAGTATACTCGGTGAGTTAAGAGGACGAACATCATTATATAAAGAATCTTGGTGGTGGATGAGAAAGTATAACCGAAAGTGATAGAAAAACAAATGTTTTACACTTGCAAAAACGAAAAAACTTAAAAAGGTATATAATAGCCAAGAATAAGGCCAAGAAAACAGTGAGTGAAGCAAGAATGAAACTTTCGAAAGTTTGTATTAACAGCTTGATATAAAAGGGAAAAAGAACATCTATAGAATGACTACAGCAAGAGATGAAAATAAGGGGTTTTACTCAAATAAGATGCATTAAAGATGAATCCAATAGGATACTAGTGAAGAATGAGAAAATAAAGAAGCGATAGAAGAAATATTTTCATCAACTTTTTAATAAAGATTTAAGAATCAACTTAATTTAGGAAATTTAAGAAAGTCAAAAGAGTATGAAAATTTATTTTTTTATGAAGAATTCAAACTTAAGTAGAATAGGCATCAAATGGGATGTAAAATGGGAACGCAGTTGGACCAAATGATATTCCAATAGATGTATGGAAGTGCATAAGGAAAGTAAGGTATTGGATGACTTTATTCTACCTTATTTTAAAAATGAAGAAACTGTCTAATCAATGGAGGGTAAATATTCTAGTTCTCATGTATAAAAATAAATAAGTACAAAATCGAGGATTAATAAGTCATACCATAAAACTTTAGAAAAAAGTGATAAAAAAAAGATTTACGAAGGAGATTGAGGTGATTGAAAATTAAATTAGATTCATGTATGAAAGGTTGATGATATAAGCTATACATCTTCTCAAATAACTGATTGAAAAATATTGAGAAAAGAAGTAAGATTTACATATAATATTCTTTGACTTAGAAAAATCTCATGATAGAGTTAGCGTAGTATATATTACACGGAGAATTCTAAAAATAAGAGTTAGCGTAGTATATATTGAAACAATTAAGATATATATATGGGTAAGATTATATTAAGGATTACCTCAAAGTCCATACTTTTTTACACTAGACATGGATGAACTAGACACATTCAAGCCATGTTACCATTGTGCATGTTATTTACATTGTTTTAATCGATGAGATACGTGAATGAGTAAATGTTATGCTCAAATCTTGGTGGAAAATATTAGAAGTAGAAAGTTTAAAGCTTAAAGTTTAGTAGAGTAAAGGCAAAATAAATGAAATTTAAATTTAATAGTATTAGACGTAGAAAAACAAATGTTAAGCTACGAGATGATGAGTTAGCTATAACTGAGAACTTTAAGTATCTAGGATCATTTTTGCAAAGGGATGATGGAGTTAATAGAGATGTTTTACATAGGATACAACCAGTTGAAATGGAAGATGACGTCAAGTGTTATTTGTGATTGTAAGATACTTCTAAAGCTTAAAGAGAAGTTTTACAAAACAATAGTTACACCTAGTATGTTATATGAAGTCGAATGTTGAGCTATGAAGCGAACACAAGCAAAAGTTGAGAGTCGTAGAAATAAGAATGTACGGACATACGAGGATGAACAAGATAAGAAATGAGAATATTAGAGAGAGTCCAATAAATGCAAAGCACGTTTAAGATGGTATGAACACATACTTAAGCGTCCAATATATGCCCTAGTTAGGCGATGTGAGAGTATGACAAATACACAAATTAATAGAGAAGGGGAGACCAAAAAAGACTTGGTCAGTAATAATAAAAAAGAATAAAATTTATTTAAATATAAATAAAGATGTAGTAGGAGACCAAGCTCAATGGCATAAAAGGATTTATATAGCTGACCCTACGTAATGAGATAAAGACTTGGTTGTTGTTTTTGTAATGTGTTAATTCCGAACCATGATCAGGTCCACACGTATGTAAGAGCTGACCAACTTTTTCCTTTTATGCACCAAGGAATGAGCACCATGAGTTTTACAAAGATTCTAGGGGTATTTCAACATTAAACAAC
Organism: Hedychium gardnerianum; assembly: GCA_038050645.1. Taxonomy (NCBI): domain Eukaryota; kingdom Viridiplantae; phylum Streptophyta; class Magnoliopsida; order Zingiberales; family Zingiberaceae; genus Hedychium; species Hedychium gardnerianum. Next base: position 1,734,414 of record JBBUKS010000078.1, on the reverse strand, counting down.
ACAAACATATAAAATTCATTCTAACGTTACTAGTGAATGTGCAATAACTTTAATACTGAATGCGCATTTACACAAACATATAGCAAACATCATACTCCAAATTCAAAGCTTGTGAACGATCCTTAGATTTCACTCTTCATGATGACATTGACATCTCACAATGGACTACTACCTTGTTCAAACAAGAAATGTTCGTCCTCTTCGAGATTTTAGCAAAATCCCACCACGAACCATTCTATTTTGGAGTGGAAAAAAGCACAATTTGAAGACAAATTATCGAGCACCAATGCGATTTTTCGATGAAAAAACTAAACCACCTCGTTTGGCAACTCGTGGATTTTTAGGGTCCAAAATTCGAGGAAGGGAGGAGGAATAATACATACCAGAGCGACCAGGCTAACAAGGGCGTAGGAAGCGCAGAGCGCGTAGAAGACATCCCGCTGCCCCTTCTCCGAGCCGTCGACATCTTCCCACCATGTCATGGCATTCCCCAACGAGCCTTCGCCGGCGAAGAACCGGATCGCCTCTCCGACTCCCGTAGCCGGCGGAACAGAGGCTAGGCTTATCCTCATCGTGATCGCGCGTCCCTCGACTCCTGCCTTCGCTTCGCGCCCGTTCTTCTCTGTCGCATGCTCGCATCACGAGTCCATCTCTAGATCCATGAAAGCAGATCGGACGATGGGAAGAAGGTGGGTTAGCGGGGCGCCCGAGGCGATCCAGATGGCCACCGTTGGTGGCTCCGCCGCCCGACACGGTCGGTATTTTGACGCTTTCACCGTCGCATGGCGGAGTGTTTTTCGCTGACGCGCGTCTGACAGACCGATGCCTTGCCTCCTTCTGGTGGGGTCCTGGGTCCGGTTCAAGAGGCATCGACGGGTCGGATTGTTCGACCCGACCCATCTGATAGAAATCGGATCTTGATCCAGAAATGAAAAAAAAAAATATATATATATAGCTGATTGTTATATAAATACTTTTATTTTTTGTTCTGTTTATTTGGAAAGATAAATCATCGAAGGAATGAAATGTACGAGAATTAAAAAAAATTCTTTCATTTACTCGCATAAAATTAGGATAAGGATGATTCAAAATCTATCAATGAATTGATTTTCACTAAATTTTTGATAAATCAGATGGATTCTTTAGAAATTAGTCCAAACTTATTCCGGAGCAACTCAAATTGCATTCTAAGAAGTACTTTGATGAATATATTTGCAGTATTGTCGTTGCCACGAATTTCCACTATATTTAATAACGACATCACGAACTTTTTCTCGAATTAAGTGATGCTCAAGTTTAATATATTTAGTCCTTGCATTGACATACATGATTATTTACAAGTTTGATAGTAATTTGGTTGTCTCCAAAAATTACAATTGGATCGTGTATAAAAACATATAGATCTTCAACAAGTTTTTATAGTCATTTACCTTCTTGAGCATGTTGATATTCAAATGTGCATAAGCAATTGCATAAAAAAATTGTAGAAATAAAATGCTTATAGTAGATGTCTTGTCGGACTTGTTCTTCATGCTTGTTGTCGGAAGGACAATTACAAAAGGAATAATCCTTCCATTTTTCACAACCCAAATTTCTCTGATTTCTTAGATTTTTTTTTTGTGGTGATTACACAATCTCAACTCTCTTTCTTTGTCATTACTTAGACACAACTATATATATTGCATTTAGAAACTACATTACGTGTAGTAATTGTCAACATTTCTCACTCATCCAAGTTAAGCTACAAAGATCAAATAGCTACAAAAACTAAATAAGAACATCCAATTCATACTTTTAAAAAAAAATGACTTGTGTGACAACAAGCATATCGAATGATTAATGTTAAGAAAGTTGTTAAACTTTACATAACCGCTCTTCAAGATAGATCGGAGACATTTATATCTTGCATTTATCCTAGATTAAATCATTTACATCAACATAAAATCTCTAATATCTCATAATGACTATTATGTCAAGAGCATATTTAATATCTCCAATCATTACAATTATTCATAATCACATTTTAAGTACTAAACAAAAAAATATAATTGGTCGACCAGTGAATAAATGTCAAGATGTAAATCTATTTTATTTTTCCTTTTTAGCTAGAATTCATTCATTTTAATTAGTTACTTTCTTAGTCATGCTCCATAAACCAAATCAACCATAGTTATTAGAATACATACTAAAGTAGCAGTCATTGATTAGAATCTCAAGGACAATTAAAAAGTCACTGAGGGTAAAATTGAGATTTTCTTATAATCTCAAGGTTTCACATAGTAGGGAAGCAGAGATCTATTTTCCTACTATCTTTATTATCGCTATTGCATATGTGATATGAATCACATGCTACGATGTTATTCTCTTTAATAATAAAGAGTGCATATTTTTTTTTTAAATTTAACATCGTACAGATTTTGATTTAGATATACCTAATGTCTAATCCTGAATTCAACTCATTGATTCTTATCCGACTTCCAGTAGGTTTAGTAAACGGTGAATACATTTACTCCGATCAATATCAATTTATAAATGATCTCATCTTGATACTACTATCAAGACGACCCCTAGCTTACAGGTACGTCTCCATTCATAGCTTTATTAGCTGTCTCATAAGTAATGATCTTATCTTTATTTACACTTAACAAATAAAGATGATTGTTCATATGAGAGAACCAATCTCAACCTACCAACATGCTCACCGAAATTTTATCCAAATGTAATAATAATATATACACTGAATATATTATGACATTCTATAATCAAACATCTTACAATATCTGATTATCTTTACAACATATTACATTCTATGAAGTCCCAAAGACTTCACATGTAATTGAAATAACTCTTTAGTCAAAGGCTTAATAAAAGGATCAGCAAGTATAACACGTGTAGGGATATACCAAAGAACTACCTTTTTCTTATCAATTATATCCCTTACAAAATTATACTTAATAGATATGTGCTTGTCTTTGTTGTGATACTTAGGATTCTTAGAAAAAGTTATGACAGTTTGATTGTCACAGTAAACTGTAATAGGACTTCCACTATCCTCAATAATTTTTAGATGCTTCAAGAACCTTCTTAATCAGATGGCTTCTTGCACAACCGCTGAACAAGCCACATGTTATATTTGAGAGGTGTCCTAAGACAATCGCCTTAGATATTGTATTATTTATTGAATAAATAATAAATAAGTTAGAGGATTTTTTTTGGGAGTTTTACAAATTTTTCGGGGATTAATCCGAAAACATATGAATTAATTTGGAGTAATTACAAATTTAAATGGGATTGAATTAATCAAAACCTAATTTAATAAAATTAAAACATAGGTTTAATGTTATAAATAGATATTGGTTACTGTACATTTCCTCCACTCAATTTTCTTTGCCGAGAACCGCTGAGTTTCTTCTCCTCTTCTCTCGATCATCCTTCTTCGATCGAGCGACACCGCCACTCCCTATCGCCGTCGGCACTGTCTCAACTCCAGCCGCTGGCCAGGAGGTCGAGATCACGAGCCACTGCTTCTCCCTACCTTCTCCGATCGCACCCGATCACCGTCGCCCCACTCGCTGATGTCAACTTGTTCCGGCTGATTTTGGGGGAGTTTCGACGCTGCTCATATTTAGGTAATCGGTTAATCTTTGTGTTGAATTGTTGTGGTCTTCCTTCTCCTTGATCGATTGCTTGAACCTCGGGTGGCAGCCAGCCGTAGCCAGGAATGTTAGTTAACTTCGCGGCCAGTTATCTGAAATCGGGTCTCCCTGCCGAACAAATCTGAGCTGGGTCAGATCCAGGGTCGCCGGTAATTGGTTGCAGTCAGACGTAGGTGAGTGCATGTTATATCTTCTTCTACTCATTTGGAAGTTTGAAGCTAGGTTATATCTCAATTATTTTGGATTTGATCTGGTAGATTGCTTCAAATGGAATTGGGGTAGGTTTGAGGGGTGAATTTATTTCTCTATTTTGGCTTTGATAATGAGCAGTAGTGGTTGTGTTGCTCACTTGTTTCTATCCACCGACAGCCACCACAGTAGCTTGTTGTCACCGGCAAATCTGGAGGGAGGATATGATAATCAAGGTTAGGTAAGTTTTAGTGATGGTCTATACTTTTGGATTTGGTGTTTACAAATTGAATGCTTGTAGTTAGTAAGTGATGATGGTTAGTGATCGATTGTTGGATGTATGATTTCTATAGCTACTGTTTTCAGCCATATCAGTAGGTGAGTGTAAGGTGTGTTAAGATCGTGTTAGCTTAGTATCAAATGCTACCTTTGAAAAATCTGAATTCTTAATGAATTAAGCTGAATTTACCTTGATTTTA
>JBBUKS010000078.1:1688354-1729990 GCA_038050645.1 Hedychium gardnerianum | reverse complement strand
AAACCATGAGGGCCTAGGCCCAAAGTGGACAATATCATACCATTGTGGAGATATCTAAATTCCTTCGGTCCTAACAGGTACCTCTCTTGTCGACTGGATCTCCCTCTAAGCGACTGGATCTCCACCGAATCAACTGCAAACTCGATCCTCTTCGAGATAAGTTTTGACCCTCCCGGTCGACCGTACACCCTACAATTGCCCTAAGCTCAACCAAACCTTATTTGAGATCCGACTCGTTTAGACTCGATAACGTCAACTTTTGATCGATCGAAAGTGTCCGGTCGACCGGTTCTTGATTTCGGTGACCTAGATCACTTCCCAATTGGTCCCGCCCGAGTCTTTATCTAGATGTTATTTCCTGTAAAACAAACAAATAAATAAACAAAACCTAGTACTTGGTTTACATAAACCTACTAGGTTCAATTGCTTGGAGTTCGCTCCTCCAAGACTTCTCTCTTTGCCAAGCAATCAGCTCCCAGCTGACTCCGCACACTTGGACTTGTTTGCCAAGCAATCAGCTCTCAACTAACTCCACACACTTGGACTTGTTTGCTAAGTAATCAGCTCACAGCTGACTCCACATACTTGGACTTGTCACTACATAACTTCACTCACTAGGACTTTTCCACTACCTATCTTCACTCACTAGAACTTTTATGTTGTCTAGCTTTACTCACCAAGTAATTCCACCAACCTGCCAAGTATCTAGTCCTACTTGGACATCTCACTCCCAAGCTTCAAGTCAACCTTGACTTTGCTTGAACTCTTCACTTAACTTGATCAATAATGATCAAGTTATTGGGTCACCCTTGACCAATATCCCTTTAACATATTGTTAAAACCAAACCATCAAAACCTTGGAGGTCGATTGCACCAATAGTCGATGCTCCTCGACCTTTCAAGTCCCTCAAATGTCTCATACCATCCTTCACCATACTCCATCGGGTAGCTGTGTGTTCTCTTAAGTCCTTACACATTTAGACACACACATTAATCACACAACAAGGCCTAACTTAAACTTAGTTGATGACACATCAAACCATGGCCCTACCACTCGGGGTTCTAGCGTTCTCCCTCTCAATCATTCGGTGTACTAGTAATCTCACTCTTTTTGATATGTATCAACATAATTTAAGTGAGGGTAAAAGTAAATAAAATTTGCTTAAATACATATAATAAATAAATGCAATTTAGTAAACACTAATAATTGGTTTCCCTACATTTATACTTTCTCTAGCCTTTTCTCCCCCTTTATCCATCGTTAAATAAAACATTTTTATTTCTAACTTAATCATTCTCCCCCTTGATAACATCAAAATTTGGATTTTAGGGATATAAGAATAAATCATTATATGAGTTTTGATAATAAACTTTGTCACTGATTACTTCGACGATTATTAATTATGAAATAATATATGATAATCAACTTTGATTATAAAACTAACACAATAAATATCATTTTAGATTTCATATATTAAAAATCATGGGCTTCACTTCTAATTTTAAGTGACAATTTACTTCGTAATATTTATTCGATGAAGTAATCAGTTTCAAAATAAAATTTATAATTTCTAAGTGTTGAAGTAATAAGTTTGAATAGGTTAAAATACTTTTTTCCTCCAATAATAAGTTGAACTGGTTAATATTTTGCCACCCGATCCCCAATTCTAAACCCTTCTGGTCTCATGCTACTAAAGAGGAGGAAAAGTCATCCGAGGAGATAAACTTTATTTCTTCTTGTTTGTCTTCGTCTTCTTCCCGTTCTTTGCTTGAGAGGCTAGAGCTTGGGAGGAGGGTCCTCGCCGCTCATCTTCTTTCTCTGCTTCCACAAGGCGATTCGATCCGAACTTGATTGTCTCCACCGTGCTATCGTAGATCTTGTCATTAATGGCGTTGGGGTCGTATCACGGCGAAATAAAATGAAATACATTTATTTTGACTTTTCAATTAATTTTAAATTAATTATTTGAAAATGCAACCAAGTCAATTTGAAATTTTTGTTTAAAATTTTTAAAATGTTTAAAAATTATGAATTTTTGACCAAGTACAATAAACATTTAGTCATTCTAAAATATAATTTAATTAAAAAATTCAGTTATTTTTTAAAATTATCTATTTAATTTTCAACTGCATGATTATTTTTAGAAAATTATTTAAAATTTTTAATTTCTAACATTAGACATAATATATTTTTATAAAAAATAACTTGCATAAAAAGTTTGGTCATAATGTATAGATTTACAAATTTTAATTTCAAACATGCATATCCTATCAACCATCTATTCATTTAAACTTTTATTTTCTTATGGTTAGCTAAAAATAAATTTTTAATAATCTAAAATTATTTTTGGCACCCAAATAGATTTGTGTCTAGTAGATTTATCAAATATTTTTAAAAATATTTTTCTAATTTAGCCTCTAGGATTTTTAAAATTACATTTAGTTCCTTCAAACCTTAAACCTTCTCTTCCAAATTTCATTATTTGTTTTTTCAACCACAATTTTAGATTATTTGATCCAATAGAAAAAAATTCTAAAGTCAATTTTAAAGATTCTACCTAGTCCCTTATCCTTATGCTTTCATTTTTTAAATTCTTCTTTAGGGCATAAACAATTAATTTATTTTTCTAAATTATTTTTAATCTTCTTCAACTCTACATATTTATTTCTAACTTTACATAATGATCTAGATAACATCTTAATTGCATGATAAAATTGATCAGAGGATAGATTTCTTACCTCACTATGTCAGACTCGTAGGATGAAGCTCCTCCTACACTGTTGTTCTCATTAGATGAAGTAAAGTCTTCTTCATCATAATGAATTGTCACAAATGCTAGACCCACTATTTGCTCTGATCCCAAGTCTTCTGATGACTCATCCCATGTCCCCTTCAATTTTCTTTGCTTGGACTTCATAGGTGCTTTGTCTTTTCCCTTCTCTTTGGTCTTTTTCTTGAGTTTGGACAGTTTTTTTTATGTGACCCTCCTCGTGATCACAGTTAAAGCACTTTACTTTTCACTTTTGCTTCTTCTTTAACAATTTTGAAGCCTGTTTCTGGTCAAAATTGTTAGCTTTGAAACAAATTTTATTTTTCTTACCAGATAGTCTTCATAATCATTCTCCAGAGATGTTTCTGAATCTGACTGCTTATAAGCTACTATGGCCATGTTTCTTTGTATATCACATGCTTCTTTAAACCTTGCTAGTCTAGATTTATGTAATTCCATGGTATTGAAAAAGTCTTCTAACAAGATTCTTTGGCATGTAGTAGAAATCCATCATCGACACTGATTCTTGAGTATGCTGAAAAGTGTTTAGTGTTGTCATGCCTCGAGGGTATAATTGTCCTCTAAATCAGATGATACCCCCTAGTGACAATATAAGATATAACATAATACACAACCAACATTTTAAATATATATATATATGCATCAAAGTAAGGGTTTTGCATGCATGCAAGACTTTAAAATTTACTTTCAAAATATAAAAGAGGAAACCAACGAAACATAGACAACTAACAAATAATAAGTACTAAAGAAAAATCAAACTAAAAACGGAACCATAGCGATGAACATAAAATGACCCATCTCGAAGTATCATGGGACAAGCAGCAAGGACCTTTGAACGATGCGACATATCCTCTAACTACTAACCTGGAAATGAAAGGGAAAGCAAGGGGTAGTGAGTACAAAATATTCAACGAGTAAGAAAGATAATGCATGATCTACATAGTGCAAGGAGTCAAAAGAGAGCAGTCTCAGGTAACATTAATTACTTACATAAATAGGTATTCTAACATAATGTCTACAAACTTGATCAACCAGGTATGACCAATACACGAAGTATACATACCATACATCCAAATCCTGTACAAACAAATATATAACATCATATAACAAGCTCATAACAAGCACTAACTGTGGGAGAAACGTTCTACCACGGATGAGTCCCATGGGCAGTCAAAGTAAGTAAGGAGTCACTGTCTGTGGGAGAAACACTCTACCACGGACGGATCCCATGGGCAAACAAGATATATCATTAGCTATCTAGCTATGGACTGCGAGAGAAATGCTCTACCACGGACAAGTCTTGTGAGCAATCCAAATATATAAGCATACAAAGTAATAATAACCAAGCAAATAGTAACCATAAAATCCAATAGTAAAGCTCTTCAAGCTACAATAAGGTCTGATTTCGCTAACATATAGGCACAAGACTAAATAACCGACACGATTCTAGTAGGATACTCGATATCCTACACTATGGTATGCTCTTACTATTGTATAGGCACGAGCCTAATTAACCGACTATACTAGGGTCCAATTTTACCAACGTATAGGCACGAGCCTAAATAACAACCAAATCCTAGTAGGATACTTGATATCCTACACTATGGTATAGGCTTACTAATGTTTAGGCACAAGTCTCAACAACTGACACGGGTCTGATAGGATACTTGATATCCTACACTAAGGTAATTATACAGTCATGAACATAAATGTCGGGCTAGTAACCTAGTTCAACCATTTACACCTATACTATGGTATAGTATCACTATCATAAAAATACAAGTATAAATAATACATTGTAGGATCGAAAAGCGCTAGAGGGGGATGAATAACGCTCGTGGATTTTTCACTTTTTCATAAACTCGAGAGTAATAACGTAGTGAAATAATAGAAATAGAACGAAGAACAAGAAAAACAAAGTTGACACATTTATTTTTTTACTTGGTTCACAACCCGACGGTTGCTAGTCAAAGGCCCGCGCTCGTATGAGTGCTTTCGTTGGGAAATCCACTAAAAACTCGGAGATTACAAGGATATGAATATAGAGTGCAAGAACTTAATAACAAGTATGAACAATTAAATATACCAATGACTTTGGAGTAGCAAAGTGAGCGTAGTCATCGAAGTAGCGTTACAGTGTCGTAGAGCAGTTTTCGAAACAACATTTGAGTATGAAAGTTGTAGAGAATAGGTTTAATGAGCTGCTGGTCGAATCCTCTTTTATTGACTTATCCAGGCACCTCTATTACCATTGAGGCACTTCTATCCAAGTCGATCTGATCAGATCTGAGTTAGTCGTGTCTTTATCCTCTTCCAAGCGCCTCAATCCCTTTGAGGCGCCTCAAGCGCTGATGGGCTCAATCTTATCACAACATGACTCTGCCCGAGTCTATCCCAACCTAGGAGCCTTAATCCCTTTGAGGTACTTGGTTGTTAACATGTGTCGACCAATTAGAGGTTGCCACCTCATCCTTTGAGCATCGAGGTGATTGAGGCTCCTCAATCCCTTTGAAGTGCCTGGTTCGGCTTGATGCACTTGGATCCTTCCAGGCGCCTGGTTCAACAATTTCTAAGCTTTAGCTTCTACATCAAAAAGTTAGCATATAAATATAAAGATAATTAACATAAACTTATTTGATAATCTTGGGACTGTCCGATTCTGACTTTTGGGTTTCTGGTGAAACACTAGGTTGAACTGATGCCTATTGTTCCCTCAATGGGGGGCACATCCTCACTTACTCCTCTCAGGAGAGTTTATCTGTTGCCAAACATCTGGACCTCCAGACTGTTTGGACTTTTTCTCAGCATCCGATCTCAACCTCCAGGACTTTCCGCTAGACGTTCGGTCCTTGACCTGCCTAGACTCCTTCTTGGTGTCCTCAACCTCCAGGGATTTTCGCCTAGTGTCCTCGACCCTTAGGACTTCTGCCCGGTGTTCTCAATCTACCAAGACTTCTTCCAGTCCCTTGGACTAGGACTTCATTGTCCAATCTCCCTGATAAGGTCTTCTTGCCCAGTCTACTGACCAGGACTTCTTTGCCTAGCCTCAACTAAGACTTTCACCTTGCCTAAGTTCCCTTAGGACTTTCTACTTGAGCTTCCTGCACACTTAGTCTGACTCATTAGATAACAATAACCCTTAACTTTGGATCTTTGTCATATATCAAAACATAGGTTCGATCTGCTGGTGCTTCCAGCACCAACAGGATGGAGGTTTTTCGAAGGTGTGATCATTAGAGAAGAGAGAATGTGGAGATTCAGGGCAAGAGGAGGCTTAAATTTACATTTTAGTGGAGAATGATGAAGGGTTTTGGGGTGTTCTAGCGTCACCATGGGCAGCGGCACGACTAGGGTTTGGCTGGCATGAGTGGTGCTTTATAAAGGGTTCATCTGGCATGACCCATGTCGGCTGGCATAGGCACCCGTGTTGGCTATCATAGGCACCCCGTGTTGGTTGGCACGGGCACCTCATGGCGGGTGATGTGTTGTGCAAATTCCTCGCCATGGCCCATGTAAACTGTATTCTTCAAATTTTCTACAAATCTTGGCCATGGCCCGTGCCAACTGGCATGAATCCCCATGATGTGCACTGTATTCTTCTGATTTTCTACAAATCTTCGCCATGGCTCATGTCGGCTGGCACGAACCCCCATGATGCGCACTGTATTCTTCTAAAATTTGGCTAATTTTGGCCATGATCATTGTTGGCTGGCACATGCACATGGAGAGTGCTGTGGACTTCAGAAATATTTGCCACGACCCGTGCTAGCCAACACGAACACCTCATGGAAAACTTTATAAGTTTAGGATTTCAGCTATGGCCCATGTCGGCTGACACAAGCACTTTGTGGCAGACTTTGAAATTCTTGATTGTGGCTTATAGCTGTCCAATGGCCTACAAGATGAAACAACTCGATCAAAAACACTCAAAATAAAAGATTAATGAAAGTAAACACAAAATATCTATGCAATGAAAGCTTGGGTTGCCTCCCAAGAAGCGTTTGTTTAAGGTCCTTAGCTCGACCTCGACTCAACTCAGAGCCTTTGCTTTGAGGGGGTTACTTTCCCCTCCTCCAAGCATTCCAAACTAACAAGACTCTTCCCTTGCCTTGGCTCTTGCTGGAATAATATATTTGTTATGTTTCAAATGATCAATGTTTGATTTAGTGTCTGGAGGTCTTTCAAATTGACCCTCCTTATCAAAATTACTTTCCTCTTCATTGTCATCTTTATGAAAATCGGTGGATAACCTTGATAGGTCAAACTCCATCTTATTCTTCCCTATCAAAAATGAGAGTTTATGATTTCTCAAATCTATAATTACTCCGGCGGTGGTCAAAAATAGTCTGCCAAGTATAAGAGGGATCCGGGTGTCCTCCTCCATCTCTAAAATAACAAAGTCATTTAGCACAACAATGTCACCAATTTTTATAGGGACATCCTCTAGGATTCCCAAGGGATACTGACAAGAATGGTCGACTAATTGCAATGTCATTGTTGTGAGTTTTAGGTCCCCTAGACCTAGCCTCTTGCACATGAAAAATGACATTAAACTCACTCCAGCACCTAGATCACAGAAAGCTTTATTAATCTTTTTATCCCCAATAAAGCATGGGATGGAAAAACTTCCCGGATCTTTCAATTTCAGAGAAGATCATTTTGAATAATGACACTACACTCAGTGAGTGCAAAAGTCTGAGTTTCTATTTTCCTCTTATGAGAGATGATTTTTTTCATGAATTTTACAAATTGTGGTACTTGGTGTAAAGCATCGAGCAACGACACCTCCACACCAATTTTCTTCATAATCTCCAAATTTTTTTCCATATTATGCATCTTGTCTTGTCTTTGTTAAACATTGTGGGAATAGAATTGGTGGGTATAAGGTCACATTGGATGTTATAGCAAGATATCTTCTTTGTGTTTCTTTGATTTGCTTAATTCCTCCTCAACCACTATAGGCATTTTAGGTGTACCAATTCCTTTGACAAAGTCATCCTCTACATTCTTCATGTCTTCATTTGGATCTTGCAACACTTTACCACTTCTCAAGTTTATGGCATTACAATGTTCTACCGAGTTGGTCTTCGGTTATCCCAAAAATTTCTCCAGAGTTCTTGCAATTGAGTTTGCCACTTGTGCGACTTGGTTTTCCAACATCTTTATATGACTTGTAAGGGAATCAACCGAAGTCTTTAACTCTTTAATCATGATCTCGTGGTTAGAGTGTTGTTGTCTAAAATTTTCATTAGCTTCAGATTGTATTGCTATGAATTGCTCCATCATTTTCTCCATGCTAGACTTTTGTGGTTGTTGTTGAGATTCAGAATTTTGACCAAAACCCCCTTGATTCTAATATAGCTCTTGGTTTAATCGGTAAGAAAAATTTGAATGATTCCACCATCTAGGAGTGTATGTGCTTGAATGTTCAGCTGTGAATTGAAGTTATTAAGTGCATCTACATGTTCCACACGACCCCCTTGCATGGTTTTTAAAACTGATCAATTTTCTCCAATATGTCCTAAAATTCCACAAATCTAACAAGACAAATTAACAGCATTTACCCGTCTTATGCTTAATGAATCTAATCGCTTGCTCATAGCATCCAATCGTGTAGCCATAAAGTCCACAGAATTTACCGAGTGCATCCCCGAAGTTTACATAGGAACACTTCTCTCGATAGACCACTGATAATGATTGAAAGCTACACTTTCTATAATATCTTCGGCTTCTTCTAGTGTCTTGTTCATAATAGCTCCCCTAGCAGCCGAGTCAAGTGAAACTTTAGCGGCATAAGAAATCTTGTTATAGAAGGTGTGTATGATCAGCAACCTTTCAATCCCATGGTGAGGGCATTGCTACAATAAATTCTTGTATCGATCCCATGTCTTAAATAATGACTCCCCATCCTTTTGCATGAAATTCGTGATAAGGTGTCGCATGTGAGCAATTTTGTTAGGTGGGTAGAATTTGCTCAGAAACTTCAATTCACATTGATCCCATGTTGCAATACTCTTAGGAGGAAGTGATGAAAGCCAAATCTTAGTTTTGTCCTTTAATGAAAATGAGAATAACATGAGTCTTATAGCTTTAGATGAGGCCCCATTTTGCTTTAATGTTGCACAAATTTCCAAAAAAATTTCCAAATACAGATTTGAATCTTCCATGGGTGTTCCTTCAAATTGGCACTACTGAACCATACATATCAAAGCTGACTTCATCTCAAAGTTATTTGCCTCAATTGTAGGTCTTACAATGATAGATCTCAATCCTATCAAATTTGGGGCTACACAATCTCTAAGTGGTCGGTTGTTATTTGCTATAACAAGGTTTGGGGGTGTCTGATTTTGATCCATTGCTCTTTGCTCAATTAGTCTTCATGGAAAGTACGATCAATCTCTGCATCAAATGACAATAAATCCCCTAATCTTGTGGACCTTTACATGAACTGAATTTATCTTCCTGAAAAAGAAAAAGAAATAATGCTAAGAAATATGAAAACAAATTCAAATGCAAAACTATAAAGTAAAACAACCTAATCCAATCAATTTGCAATTAACTAATATTAACCAAAACTACTCCCTGACAATGATGCAAAAAACTTGATTTGTGTAAACCGCAAGTGCACGGTATGTCATCAAGTAATAAATGATCGAATCCATAAGGAATGGTGGTTAAGTACTAGTATACTAAACAAATTGTGATTGTCTAGACTAATCGTAGGTTGGAGTAGTGAAAGAGTAAAAGATCTAGAGGGAGAAATCAGAGAATTCTGTGAGGAGAGAGAGAATTGAGCTAGATGAGAGAAAGGAAGGATGAGTGATCCAAGAGAAATCGATGGGAAAAATGATTCTAAGATTTTGGTTTCACCTAAGTGATTGTAAGCACTTAATCTATATATAGTTTCCTATCCTCAATGATTATTCATGTTGGTAGACTATCCTATGGTATCTGATGTGAACTTTTGGAACTATACCATCGTATCCATTCTAATTGTCGTCTACTTTTAGAGTGACAGAGCTGAGGGATTATTTTCCCAAGGAGATCCCTGTCACATGATCCCACAACCCCCTAGTTACCTTCTCTTACCATGTGGTGACGAATTGGAACCGATCCATTAAGATCTATGATAGACTATGATTCCTCGTGGCATCCCAATCTACTTTTGTAGGCGACTCTCCATGTCTCGGGTTTCTACAGGTCAGAGGATTGGGTTCTCCTTTTAGTTCACCCCCAAATCCTCGTGGGATACGAATCTTGTACTTTTGGCATCAAAATTATGTTCAATTAGTAGATCCGGACCACAGACTCACACATCATTGAACAAGAAACATGCAAACTCTATAGGTTCAATGAAATTGTATCTATATATCAAATGGGCTAATCCCTAGTCCTAGAATCAAGAGTCTACTCCATAAATTCAGAGTTACAACAAGATCATCATGTAAACAAGTTGTAATCAAGACATTTCAGAAAAGATGAAGAAAAACTTAGTCTCGATGTGATGGATCATCTCCGATTGCTCTCTAATATGAAATTTGGGCATTGAGGCATTGAAATTCCCTCGAATCCACTCTATAATGTCTTCTTGGGGCCCTTAGATGACACTCAATCGAGATCCCTTCCTTTAGATCCGAAATTGGCTTTAATAGCTGAGTTCCATATGCTCGACTCCCCCCCCCCCCCACACACACACCGTGTCAGGCGCTGTGGTTGCTGGCAGGCGGTGGCACTGGCATTACCGACTAGCACGGCCCACCCGTGGCGAGAATCGGGAAGCTTTGCAATCTAGCACAGGAAGTCCGTGTTGAATGCTGGAATCATCTAATATTTGTGCAACGCCCGTGTCGGTTGGCATGGGATGCCCATGACATTTGTTGTAGAAGATTGAAGATCTGGCACGGGCGGTCCGTGACAGATGCTAAAGAAGCCTGAAAGTGGGGCACGACCCATGCTGGCTGGCATGACCCCCCGTGTCGAGCGTTGTAGACTTCTGGAGTTGGGGCACGACCTCACTAAATTGACCACAACCGTGGCAATTGGTCTTCTCTTGCAAATTGGTTTTCGAAACCCGTTTTAACTCCTTTTTGCGCCCTATCAAGGAAAATAAACAAGAGGAGCTCTCCGAACTAGAAAAGTATCAAAATGAAGCACGAATAGGTGAAAACATAGAATAAATGGGATAAAATATGTGTCAAACTATGATAAAAATCCTATATGAAATACACACATCAATTAATGGATGGTGTCTGTGCATTGACTATAGGAAGTTAAACAAAGAAATGAGGAAGTACCATTTTCCTCTTCCCTTCATTGATCAAATGCTTGAAAGGCTTACCAAACACATATATTTTTTCTATCTAGATGGGTATTTCGGGTTTTTTTAAAAAAATTCCTATACACCCTCATGATCAAGAGAAGACCACTTTTACATGCCCGTATGGAACCTTTGCTTACAGAAGAATGTTTTTTAGTCTTTGTAATGCACCTGCTACTTTCCAACGCTGCATGATGGCTATCTTCCCATATTTGATTGAAGACATAATGGAAGATTTCATGAATGATTTTTCTATGTATGAAACTGACTTTGACACATGTTTGTCTAATCTTTCTAAAGTTTTACGGAGATATGTGGAAGTTAATTTGGTTTTGAATTGGGAGAAATGTCATTTCATGGTTAAAGAAGGAATTGTTTTGGTTCATAAGATTTCTGCACGAGGAATTGAAGTTGATAAGGCGAAGGTAGAAGTAATTGAGAAACTTCCTCCATCGATAAATGTGAAAGGGGTAAGGAGTTTTTTAGGTTATGCAGGATTCTACCAACGCTTCATAAAAGATTTCCCCAAGATTTCCAAACCTTTGACCAATTTTTTGCTAAAGGACGCTAAATTTTGTTTTGATCAAAATTGTATAGATGCTTTTGACAGGATAAAAAGAGATTTGTTAACCGCTCCTATAATGCAGGCACCAGATTGGAAGCTCCAATTCAAAATTATGTGCAATGCAAGTGACTATGTTGTAGGAGCGGTGTTGGGATAAAGAAAGGACAAAAAAGTGTATGGCAAACATTATGCTGCTAGCAAAACTCTAGACAATGCCCAAATCAACTATGCTACTAAAAAAAGAATTATTAGCAGTTGTCTTTGCATTTGATAAGTTTAGATCATATTTAGTGGGATCAAAAGTGATAGTTTATATAGATCACACAACCATTCAATATTTATTCAGTAAGAAAGATACAAAACCCCACCTTATCAGATGGATATTGCTGCATCAGGAATTCGATCTAGAAATCAGAGACAAGAAAGGGGCAGAAAATATTATGACGGATCATTTATCTAAAATGTGTCAAGATGTACAAGGAAACATAGATGACCATTTGCCCATTGATGACTCTTTTCCATATGAACATCTTTTATCCGTCACTAGTCTGATGGTCCCATGGTATGTAGATTTTGTGAATTATCTTGCTTGTAGAATTCTCCCAACAAATCTCACTTATCAGCAAAAGAAAATTTCTCACATATGTCAAATATTATGTATGGGATGAACCCTTGCTTTATAAGAAGTGTGGTAATACAATCTACCGAAGATGTGTACCTAAGGATGAAACTAAGCAAATTCTGCATCATTGTCACTCATCATCTTATGGGGGACACTCTGGAATTGTTAGGAAGCAACTAAAATTTTACAAGCTGGCTTCTTTTGGCTCCATTTGTTTAAAGATGCATGGGAATACATGCTATCTTGTGACCGTTGTCAGAAAACAGGCAATATCACAAAGTGGCATGAGATGCCTTTGAATTCTATCCTTGAAGTTGAACGCTTTGATGTTTTAGGAGTTGATTTTATGGGGTCATTTCCTTCATCATGTGGCAATAATTACATCTTGGTTTCTATAGATTATGCTTCCAAATGGGTAGAAGCTATAACCTCACTTACTTGAGATGCCAAAACTATCATTAAGATGTTCAAAAAGGTAATGTTTCCCAGGTTTGGAGTTCCTAGAGTAGTTATCAGTGATGGAGGTTCTCACTTCATTGAACGATAGTTTGAGAACTTACTTAAGAAATACGGGGTAAGTCATAAAATTGTAACACCATATCATCCATAAACAAGTGGGCAAGTTGAGATTTCAAATAGAGAGATCAAAGAAATTTTGGAGAAGTATCTATGACCAAAAAGGATTGGTCTCTAAAGTTGGATGATGTTCTATGGGCCTACCATACCGCTTACAAGACTCCAATTGGAATGACACCATTTCGTTTGGTTTATGGAAAACCTTGTCATCTACCGGTAGAATTGGAGCATAAGGCTTATTAAGTGATTCAACGATTGAACTTTGATTTGAAATCAGTGGGAGAAAAGAGAATACTTCAACTTGATGAATTAGATGAGCTTAGAGTGGATGCTTATGAGTATGCTAAGTCCTATAAAGAAAGAATAAAAAAATGGCACGATAGACATATTGTGCGAAGAGAATTTCATGAAGGAGAACTTATACTACTATTTAATTCAAGACTGAGATTATTTCTTGGAAAACTAAAATCACGATGGTTGAGACCTTTCAGAATTCAAAAGTTATATCCATATGGGGTGGTTGACACCTAGAATAAGGAATTAGGGTATTGCAAAGTGAATGGGTAGAGATTGAAAAGATATTTCTTAGGGATGCCTATTAATGAGGAAGAAGAATAGTATTTTTTTGAACTTCATCCTCCGGATTAAACCAAGACAGGTGTCAAGCTCATGACCTTAAATGAGTGCTTCTTGGGAGGCAACCCAAGGGTTTACTTTTCTATTTTGTTTCTTTATTTTCAGTTTCTTGATTTTGATTTGGATTTGAATCTATGTGATGGAATTTGAAGGAATAATAAAGACTGGTTGTGCCCATGGGCACGACCATGCCTCATCATAAGCATGGCCAGAATACACCATGGTAAGGCCGTGTGGTTTCACATGACCATGTCGCATCAAGAAACACCACCAAAACAAGCCACGACATGGCTGTGTCTTTTGACATGGTCATGCTAAATTCTTAAGAAAGTAATGGTGGAGTCAAAGAGCAACCTGAACCAACCACGCCACGACCATGTGAAAAAACCGCCTCACAAACAGTGTTCATCACGGTAGGGCCGTGTCTAAAGACACGACCGTGTGATGAAAGCCGAGGGTTAAAACCCTAAAGCATAGCCCGTGTTCTCTTCCACATGGCCATGCGCCTCTTTTCCCCCCAACTTCACTTCTTTCTTCTTCACCACTATCAAAGATTTCTTCCATCTCCCTTTTCTCATCTCCACCTTCTCCATCCCTTCCAAATACTCTCATCCCTACACTCTTGTCTTCTCAAGAGAGAGATTTTCCTTTCTCACTTCATTCTCTCTTTCCCCCCTTGGACTTGTTTTATTATTTTGAGAAGATGTCAAAATATTTTAAGAAGGGAGTTCGATCTTCCAAAGATGATGCATCTAAAGTCAAAGACAAAGGAAAGCGATAAGCACGTGACGAAGGTAACAAAAATCCTTATGGCATTATCTTTGGTAATAATGAACAAAAATTGCGTTATAACTCCTTGGTTAAACGTCATATTGCTTGCACAAAATATTTAGATTATAATACTTTGGATATTTTGGGTCTCAAGGATGATGTGGAATGGATGATAAATAGGATAGGATGGAAAGGTCTCATGAGTATGAATTATCCCACATATCCTACAATTGTCTTGGAATTTTTGAGCTCTGTTAATGTTCATGGTGCTTTCACAGAAGAAAGGATTCACTTCTACTTGCTTAATGATGATTATGAATGGAAACTTGATGACTTTAATGCATGTTTTGAATTATCATATGGGGGGAATCAAGAAGTCCCTAGAAATTTTTATAGAACATTTATGTGGTCTTCACTTGGTGATAATGGCAAGTTTGAACCATCCATTTCAGGCGACTTTCATTGTTAATCCTGTTTTCCGTTACCTTCATCAAGTCATGAGGCATACAATATTTGGACGAAGTGATAGTGAAGGAGTAATGTGTTAATGTGAATTACTTTGTCTATGGGCTATACTTGAGGAAGTTAACATCGATACAAGATTTCATTTTATCAAAGACTTAGTAAGACTAGGGAAATCCTCTTCCCCTAGTACTATTGTTTTAGGAGGGTTACTCACTCGTATCGCTATTGTCCTTGGTTGTGATTTAGAGGGGTTGGAGGTGGTGGATGGTACTCCTTGGATTGATGTCGACTTATGTTTAGCAATACGAATGATTCAAAGATATGGAAATGGATATAGTCTAACTTTGAAAATTAATTTCCCATTGCATTTGTCAAACTACAATTTAACCACCATTCATGTCAAAGAAAATTGGTTAATGTCAAACACTAATCAACACCCTATTCCCCTCCAATAGAGCCATCTACTCAAGTTTCCCCAAGTAGTCATGCTCCCTCTACTTCTCGATTATATTTTTTGAGTTTCATTCCACCCTAGATACTCTTCATTATGATCATTCTATGCATGTAGATCGTTTATAGAGATGTTGTATTATGTCAGATGATCAGTTTTAGTGTGTACAACAATACTTTAGCAGGAAGGAAGAATTATTTAAGTCAGTCACTAATTACATTGACATTCAAAAGAAATAATGGGAAAAAAGAGAGGACAATCAGGGCTTGATGCGTTTAACTTGCATGGAAATTGATACTATGTATAAATACCACCAACACATGCATAGAAGCAAGTATTGGTTTCCTGATCTTCCTGGATTTCTAGGTTTCCCTGATTTTCCTCCATCGCCACCTTATTGAGTTTTGTTTCAATGGAACAATGAAATGTCCAAGTTTGGGGGTTGTACATATGTACATATTCTTGTTTCTACATTTGTTTCATATTTGTTTTTGCATGTTTGAGTTAGTTTGTTTTGATTTTGAGTTGTTTATGTGGCATGTCAATTGCATCATCGTTGTATTATAGCATGACTTGTCCTTCTTTCAAAATTGCTAGCACGCTATGCTTAATGATCTACTTTTTCCTATCTATAGTAGCATAAAGTGAGTTATGTTTTTATTTGAAGAGTTTGAGAATTGACCTAGTTTTAGGATCTTTTTATACTATGCTTAACTTTGATAGTAGATACATCTGAAAATAGTCATGATTCATAGAATCACTAGTACTTATGCTTCTAAGGAGATTTCTCAACTACATTTTGGTTATTGGAAAAACTCGGATCACGTCAACTCATTTGAAAAAAATCAAATTCCCTACACTTGTTCTAGTTCTACATAGTTCTACAACTTACAAGCACAAAAAAAAATTGAATAAGAAAATAAAAACAGTTGTCATGAGTGGAAACTAACAAGTTATCCCTTTGAGACAGAGTTTGATTATTGGAGAAATAATTGTTATGTTTCTCTTGATACCGAGTGAGAGACCTTGTGTAGATTGAGAGGGATGAACCATGTGTGTGGCAAGTAAGTGTCTATCAATGGAGGCATGAGGAATATGGTTAGATTACGAATTAACTAGGCCTTGAGATTGACACTTGAAAAGTTAAGTCACTCATCACACCGAGCACGGAAAACTTTTACTTAGGTCATTCTCAAATAATTCTTGTATTATGCTCATCAATGAAACTATATAATAGGATTAACCTAAATCACTAGGGATTATGATGCACCATATTGCCACATGAATTTAGATTGTAGGTTTTTGTTTGAGGACAAGCAAAGGTTTAAGTATAGGGGTGTGATGTGCATAGATTATATATGTTTTTATGCATTGTTTGTTGCACATCTACTTGTATTTCACTGAGTATGATCTATATTATCGCACCCTATTTTATTATATTGTCATTCTTTTACTCCTTTGGTTTGGAGATTTGCTCTCTTTGTATTTTCATTAACATAACGCAATTTGGAGCTAAGCTTGAGCGAAATGGATATTGGAGCAAATTTAGAAGGAAAGCAACCTAGCATGGTTGTACCTTATAGGCATGACCGTGCTTTATTAGTCAGTGCCTTCAGTAGCTCCCACGACCAGGTCGTGCCTCCTCAGCAGCTCTCATCAGAAATTCCAACAGCACTCACGGCCAGGGCATGCCCAAAGGCACTGTCGTGTCTCTCATCCAGTCGTGCCCATCAAAGGATTCTAGTACCAACCATGGCCAGGCCGTACCAAAAGGCATGGTCTTGTCTCCCTTCATCTTATTTCCCATAGTTAGGTCAGGCATGACCGTGTCCTTTTCATGGGACTTCTCACATCACGGTCGTGCTTGAGAGGCACAGTCATGTGATGAGGTCCCTTGGCCATGTGGGTCACCTATAAAATCCCCTTTTCAAAAGGAGGAAAGGTTTCCCCTTCAAGGGAACCTACGAGGCCCATTTCCGAGCCAATTTCAACGATCCGTCCACCTCCAGAGCTTGGATTTCATCTAAAGACATCAGAATCCTCTTGATAAGCATCTCTTCCTCTCTATTCTTAGTTGGATTGTAAGAATGCTTCATTTATTGTCTTTGATTTGTTTCCTTCTTGCTGTGAAGTCGATCCCCTAGATTCTAGGATATAGGGAGTAGTTTTGATGTGATGTTGATGTATAAACTATAGATTTACCAATTTTCTTATTCAATGACATGTTTACTGTAACTATCTCGGGTTAGTTTTGATGTTGATCAATCGAATTAAGTTAGACCATGTTTGTTTTGATACCTTGTGTCTAAGTGTGTAGGGACTTAGGAAGACAAGAAGTCGAGCGAAAGATGTAGGTAGCAAGAAAGATGGCACTGGAAGGGAGCCAACAGGCTCGGTGCATCTGAGGGACGAGGAGCAGTGAAAGAGTACACTGAAGGAGCGAGAAGACATGGTCTGAGGGACGAGAAGCCAAGAGGAAGTCTGCTCGAGGAAAAGGTCAGAGTTGGGTTTGTGTGAGCTCAACTTCGAACTACTAGAGCGTCACCCAAGCAAGCGGAATGAAAATGATCAATGGTGAAATTGACCATTCAAGGACATGAGGTGCCTCGGATGCTTTGGAGGCATCTCAGACACCCTAATGATTCGAGGAACTTCGGATGCATTGGAGACGCCTCGGATGCTAGCCATTGGAAGCGCCTCGGATGCATTGGAGTCACCTCGAATGCCTAGGAGCCATTGCGAAGAGGATAGGCAGCGGATTCCACGTCACTAGAATTCTATAAATAGAATTCTTATTCACTGTTTGGATAACAATACACTCTGTATTCATTTCGATTCTCATTTTTTTCAAGTTTGTGCTTTCTGTTGGTGCAGTTTGCACTGATGGTCTAACTCAGGATTTTGATGTATGATAGTCGGTTAAGTTAGACTATTGTTATCTAACCTCTTGAACTAAGTGTGCAGGCTAACTTAACGGATCTAAATGACCAAACACAAGTAGAAGTCCAGTCAAGTCAGGGAGGGCTAGATAATTGGAGGGAAGTCTAGTTATGTCAAAGAAAACCAGACAACTGATAGAAAGCCAGTCGAGTTAGGGAGGACCAGATGACTAGCTAAAGTTCAGATATGAAATTCTGGCGGAAAGTCCTAGTGGGAAAGTCAAGACGTTAAGAAAGAAAGTCAGCAAATGGTAAGTGAGGTAAGTAAACTGGAGGAGCGAATCTAGTGAGGTCTAGTCCTGGTGGGGATGTTAGGTGTCGGTCCAACTTAGATACAACTTGGAATTCTAAGTTGAGACCGTGACTAGATCATGGTCAAGGTTAGACAAGATATAAGTTATAAATGATAAAATGTTCATGTATATATCTTTCTAACTCTGTATTACAGGAATATACGTAGATATTCGAATTCTGCACGCGTGGCCACTGACATAGCCTGATTCTGAGTTTGAAGTCAAGAGTTATGCCCTCTGAAAGATTGCCTCGTCAAACCTACGATTGGAGGCGCCCCGGACGGGTTGGAGGTGCCCTTACGACAATTTTTATGAATCGGATCAACCTCAATGGAGGCGTCCCCAATGGGTTATAAAACAATGTCACCAAACAGTAGCTGGAAATCAATTCTAAACGCTATTTTTTCATCATATTGCTGCTCCGTGCTCCGAAACTGTTATACTACGATCCTGCTACATCAAACTAATGCTAGTGTACTATTGCAGCAACATCTTCACCAACACACAAGATCATCACTGTTTCTTCTGTAAGTGTTGGTAACATTTTGTTATTATTTATTTATACTTGCATAAGAAGGTGTTGTGTTGTTACACCTTCTTCATCTTGTACTCGATTTTTCTGTCTGAAGGTGCTTCGGAGCAGATGTTTAGTGGATTGCTTGTCGGAAACATCCCAAAGGGGTGTGGGTTTTGGAGTAGTAGTCCGCTGGGATGCGACAAATAAAACCAATTGCGTCATTTTCTCTTGCGCTTTCTTTTACTCTTTTTCATACTTCCTTTGTGTACTCGTGTTTTCCGAACGAGTTTTTTTTTTAAATCGAAAAAGAAAAGTTTTTTTAAAAACACGTGATTCACCCCCCCCCCCCTCTCACGTGCACTCAATCCTACAAGTTATTCCCAAGGTGCTGGTCAAACCCTTCTTTTATAGGTTCATCCAGGCGCCTCTATTACCATTGAGGCACCTCTATTTAGCTGGATCTGATCCTGATCCGAACTCATCACAGCTTATCCTCTTCTAGGTGCCTCAATTCCTTTGAAGCGCCTGGATCGATTTTTGGTCGCAGACCTTATCCCATCCCAAGCACCTCATTCCCTTGAAGCACCTAGATGCTGACGTGTGCCAACCAACCGACAGCTGCCACCTCACCCTATCATGTGCCGAGATGATTGAGGCGCCTCAATTCCTTTGAGGCGCCTGATTCGGCTTGAGGCGCCTGGATCCCTTCCAAGCGCCTAGATTAGCAATTTCTAGGCTTTAGCTTCTGCATCATAGAGTTAGTATATACAAGATATAATATGAATGTAATATGTAAGGTTGACAGTCTCGGGACTGTCCGATTCTGACTTTTGAATTTCCCGTGAAACCCTAGGTCAAACCAGCGCCTACTATTCCCTCAACGAGAAATGCGTCCTCACCTACTCCTCTCAAGAGAGTTTACCTGTTGCCAAACATCTGTACCTCCAAATTGTTTGGACTTTCGCTCAGCATCCGATCTTGACCTCCGGGACTTTTCGCTAGACGTCCGATGCTCGACCAGCCTAGACTTCCGCCTGGTGTCCTCGACCCCCAGGGCTTTCCGCCTAATGTCCTCGACCCCTAGGACTTCTACCTGGTGTCCTCGATCTGCCAAGACTTTTGTCCAGTCCCCCGAACCAGGACTTCATTACCCAATCTCCCTGATCAGGACTTCTTGCCCAATCCCACGGATCATGACTTCGTTGCCCAATCTCCTTGATCAGGACTTCTTGCTCAATCCAACTGACCAGGACTTCATTGTCTAGCCTCAACTAGGACTTTCACCTTGCCTAAGTTCTCTTAGGACTTTCTGTTTGAGCTTCTTGCACACTTAGTCAGATTTATTAGATAACAATAAACCGTAACTTTGAACATTTGTCATCTATCAAAACATAGGTTTGATTAGCTAATACTTCCATCACCAACACTTTTTTCTTCTAGTGAACATTTTCCTTACCATATTCATTAATTGTTCTTCTTCATCCAACTCTGATTCAGAATCAGTTTCTGGTTTGGTTCAGGTTCTAGTTTTTGTCTCCTTGGAAGAGCCTGCAAGAAAAGCAATACCTTTCTCGACTTGTTTTGCGTTAGTTTGTTCGTGCAATTCTAGTTCTCAAAATAATTCATTCAACTTTAATTTAGAAAGATTTCTCAAAATTTTATAGGCATCTACTATAGATGCTCACAGTGCATTTCAAGAAAATGAGTTTAGGGCATACCTTATGATGTCTCGGTTCTCAAGTTGGTAGCCGATGAGGTGAAGTCCGTTCAAGATGTCCTTAATCCTTGCGTGCAGCTGACTCACAGTTTCTCCGTCCTGCAATTTAATATTAAACAAATTATTCAAGAGGAGATCTCTTTTCGTTACCTTTGAGTCGCTTGTGCCCTCATGAAGTTCAATCAGTTTATCCCAAAGTTTATTTGCGTTGTCGAATGGACCGACCCTGTTCAGCTCTTCCTTCGTTAACCCGCATTAAAGAGTGTTTAAGGCTTTTTTGTCAGTCTATGCCTTCTTCTTCATGTCTGGGTTTCACTATTCTGAGTCAAGTGGAATTCCGGTTGCATCGTCTGTTGGAGCCGTATACCCTCATCGTATGCTAAATCATTATTCGATGTCAGTTTTCAGGTATACCTTCATCCTTCGCTTCTAATACGGGAAGTCATTCCCAGTGAAGAGGGGAGGGTGAGAGGTACTATATCCCTCGATCTGTGCCATTTAGTTTTTGCACACAAAAAAAGAACAAAAATAGTTTCCAAGACTTGATCTTAGGATTAGTAGTGTGAGAAGAATAAGTAAAAAAAAATGAAAGGAAAAGAAAACTCTTGATTTAGTGGTTGTACTAAAATAAAGCTTCCCCGCTCTGATACCACTTATATGATCGAGTGCACACAAGAGGGGGGTGAATCACGTGTTTAAAAATTTTCTTTTCATTTTCAAAATCGTTCGAAAAATGAGTACGCAGCGAAAAATTACTTAATCAAAACTATTGACGAGAGATAGACTCGAATATTTTTTACTTGGTTCGAAGCCTTCGATGACTCCTACTCCAAGGTCCACGACCCCTCAGATCGTATCGTTGGGCAATCTACTAATTCCCTTCCGAAAGAACCTCAGACAGAGAAAACAAATATAAAATGAAGTTGGTGTAACAACACTACACCAACTTAAGCAAGTATAAGAAAATGAAATACTATTTGTTACCAACACTTAGTATGAAATTCGATTGCGCTTGTGTGTCGGTGAAGTTTTCTGCTGCAAAGAGTGGTTTCGGCGTCAATTTGGTGCAGCAAGGTCATAGTACAACGATTGGAGAGCTACAGCGATTAGAGAGCTTTAGATCAGCAGTATGAAGTTGCAATGGCGTTCCGTAGTCTTCTATTTGCTGCTGGTCGAGATGCTCTAATATAGCTTAATGGGGGCGCCTCCATTGATCTGGGGCGGCTCCATTGAGGCTAATCAAATTCGAGAAAACTGCATCTTATCCTCTCCGGGGCGCCTCCATCAACGTCACGCGTCAATAGCCTACGCAACTCTGATCTATGAGGCTTATCCAGGCGCTGAGGCGCCTCCAGCGCATTTGCGCTGAGGTGCCTCCATCACACCAAGGCACTTCCGGAGCTTCCGGCGCTTCTGGCGCTTCTGGATCTGAGGCGCCTCTGACCATCAGAGGCGCCTCCAAGGCTGTTGACCATGGTTTGACTTTTCTCTGCAAGCATTATTAGTCCAATAATAAATACATGCAACCAAAGAGTTAGCTAAAATAAGCATGTCCAAAATATATTTATGACTTAGATCCTGTCTTATCACGACAAGGATCTAGTTAGAGTCTCAACTTAAAGTTCTACTTTAGACCTAAGTTGGACCGATGTCTAATCCCTTATCGGGGACTCGCCCTCACTGGATTCGCTTCTCCAATTTCTTACCTTACTTATCGATTGCCGAGTAACTTTCTCGATGTCCGATCTCTAATCCACCATGTCGTCCTGTCAGAATCTCACATCCGGACTTCAGCCAATCGTCTGGTCCTCCCTGACCCGACTGGACTTCCTGCCAACTGTCTGGTCCTCTCTGACCCAGTTGGACTTCCTATCAATCGTCTGATCCTCCCTGACCCGACTGGACTTCAACTTGGTATCTGGTCCTCTAGATCCGTCAAATTTAGTTAACCTGCACACTTAGCTCAAATGATTAGATAACAACATTCTAACTTTAACTTGTTGTCATACATTAAAACCTTGAGTTAGATTATTAATGCAAACTGCACCAACACATTTCTCACGGTGCAATCATCTTTTCTCATAGTTTTTAGGTTTATTTTCTTCAATAAGTTTGGACAGACTTAGTATTTCTTTTTTTGTAAGGATGTTATGTAAGTTAAGTTGACTAAAGCGTCTGTTTAAAAAATCTTGAGATTCTTTTAGAAATCTATGTTCCTTCTAAGATCGCTTATGATCTGAGTTTGTTATATGATAGTCAAAGATAATTGTTCTATTAGAAGATGTTGTTTCTCTTTTTGAAATGTTAAACTAAGGAATAAGTCTGTGATCGTATTTACCTATGGGTTGTCATGATATAAATAATATTGGTCTAAAATAAAGATATTTCTATATGGGGTTTGGGGAGAGAGATTGAAATTAGTATGAGTTATAGATTTTTGTTTCTCTAAAAGTCATACATATTTAAGATCCATAGGAACTTAGGGCTCTGATACCAAAATTTACCAAAAGTTATGTGAAGATTCAAACTTTGAAGTTGCATAATAACAATAATTAATGTGTTGGTTTAGGATGAATCTAGATATTTTGGAAAGGTATTTTTCTTAGATTTGTTTCTCATCAGCAAGTCATATATATAGAGAGAGAGATAGTTCTGTTAGCCTGCACACCTTATCCTGCACAATCATGGACAACTGCTGAGGTGACCACCTGCTGAGGTGACTATCTGCACATCATTGATCAAAATATGTGTGATATGATCAGTGATCAGGATTATGCCACCTCAGCAGGTACATATGATTGTACAGGATAAGGTGTGTAGGTTATCAAAGTCATAGAGTCACATACGAGATGGGCCGCGGATCATCTGTATGTGTGTATATATATAATTAGGCACATTTCCCACAGTACAATCATCTTTTCTCACAATTATGAACCGTAGCTTTAAGCCTTTAGCCTCTCTTTTGTTAACCCTCGTGTCTCATCGTGTCAGTGCTTTATTCCACTCGACAAGTAATTTAAGTGGCGTCTCGAAGATTAAATTCTGCTTGCCTAGCTAAATACCTAAACCTACGTTTGCCAACCCTAGCTATAACCTAATTATTGTCATTAACGATTATTGTCGTTGATTATGCACTTTGATCCCTCAATTAAAGTCCCAACCCACTCCATGTCTGAATTCACAGCCACTCCCTTTTCCTCTACTTTAACATAAAGCAAAAGCAGTTAAAAAAAAAGCCAAAAGTTGGAAATTAATATTATATTTTTAAAAAGGAAAAATTACTCCAAAAATAATTCTAAAAGGTAGAATAATCGAGAGAAAAAGCACACGAAAACAAAGTCTCCATC
This sequence comes from Hedychium gardnerianum, assembly GCA_038050645.1. NCBI lineage: Eukaryota > Viridiplantae > Streptophyta > Magnoliopsida > Zingiberales > Zingiberaceae > Hedychium > Hedychium gardnerianum. The sequence goes on along the minus strand of JBBUKS010000078.1, from coordinate 1,705,982 downwards.
AGCTTCCTCCTCTCCAACCTTTTCTTCACTCAAATAGTGTATATTCGATTATTATTTTTTTTTTTGATGGATAAAATAATAATTATTCTGAAGGTAAATTTTTTTTTAAAAATTATTCAAATAAAAAACAAAAAATCAACAAGAGAAATCGTCTAACTCTAGATTTAATCGAATAAAATTTGATTTAAAATAAAAAACAAATTTTATTATCAACTTAAATAAGTGTTTAAATAAATCCAAAATATTAGGTCATCCGTCGCGAATGCTTTTTGATTTATCTTAATGATTAGTGAAAAACTTTCGTAGGACCGAATCGGTCAACCCAGATTCGACTATTACTTGGTTCATCATTTTTTTTAAATAGATTTAAAATATTAAGATGTTAAAAATGAAAGAAAAAAAAATCATAACATAACGGGAAAAAAATCTTAACAAAAAAGGGGAAAAAAAACTTAAGAATCTTTAAAAAGCCTTAAATGATATTTTTTTGGGATTTGAAACTGGATTTTTATGAATTTCATATTATAATTAATCGTAGATCTTTGAACGAATTTTAATTTGACACGTAAAATCACTCAAGTCAAAAGTTATGCTCCGTCGAAACTCGAAATCCTCCCGTATCAGTTTTTCTTTCAAATTAAGTTTACTTATTTGAGAGACAGCTCCAATAATATTTTGATGCATGCAGCAGATGATGGAGGGAAGAAAAGGCAGTCCTGCTCCCACAAAATGGAGCCTGAACACCTCCATGGCTCTTCCTCAGCTTTCCAATTCTGAGATGTGGCTTCAAGATAGTGATCACGGTGGCCAAGATTTGCATACAGAGTCATGGTGCCAACTTCTTCTGTAAGATTTTTTTCCTTTTTCAGTATAAATCAATTAGATCTAGGGTTTCTACTTTCGTAGTTTCAGATATATGTATCGTTAATTTGTTCGATCTAGCGGAGGGTTTGTTGAGGAGGAACTAGACCAGAAGAAGTATGGCTTGATCATGAAGAGGATGGAGAGCAATAACTGTGGAGCAGATCAGTTATCTGTGGCACAAGAAGCAGCAGCTGCAGGATTTCATCATCACCATCAAGTGCAGGGTCATGGATCATCCTCATGGACACAAAACAATGTTCTTCAAGCTTCATCTCCCAGGTCCTGTGTCACCACCAGTCTCGGCTCAAACTCCATGTTGGATTTCTCATCTGAGGTAAATATTTGAGCAAAAAATAAGATAGTTTACGATCATATGAAAAAGTTGTTTTCTGAAATTTCGTAGTGTATGATAATTAAGGGGAACAGCACAGAAACTGATCCAGCTTTAAAGAGAACTAGGGTTCAAGCCTCTTCTTCCTCTCCGAAATTTAGTACCCTCAAGGTTGAGATATATATATATATATATATATCACTTCATCAAAATCTATATATTTTAATCAGATAAATTAGATATTATGATGGTGATTACAGGTGAGGAAGGAGAAGCTAGGAGATAGAATAACGGCACTTCACCAGTTAGTGTCACCATTTGGCAAGGTATATATCAAATATATTGGTTGTAGATTATAGATTTAAGAATTTTAACTGACCTGGAGTTCTCCTTTCTAGACTGACACAGCATCGGTATTGCAAGAAGCCATTGGGTACATCAGATTCCTCCAGAGTCAAATCGAGGTCAAAATTTTCCACTCCTTTTGTTTCTCTTTCTCTCTTTAACTTGGACACTGAAAGCGAACGAAGTGTTTCTCTGTTTTATAAAACAAAAAAGTTGGAGGTGCGCATGCAGTAGGCACGCAGTACAAGCAGAAATTAACCAGAGATCAGTGTATATAGCTAGTCGATCGTGTGTTGTTTTTGTTTTATGCAGTATATTTTACTTATTTGGTGTCTTGTAAAGCCATAAGGTTCGTCCATTCTTTAAATATATACATATGTCTATGTAGGCTCTGAGCTCGCCCTACCTGCAGCAGCAGCAGCAGAAGAAGAAGCAGGCCGTGAGGCAACAGCAGCGACGACCAGTGAGTAATGAATTGGACTTGAAGCACTTATCTAAGATTCCAGTACTAATTAGTTAAATCTCCTTAATTTACAGGGAAAAGATGAGGAGGAGGATGAAATTAACAAGGACTTGAGGAGTCGAGGGCTGTGTCTTGTCCCTGCGTCCTTCACCATGCACGTAGGAGGCGACAATGGTGCAGATTTCTGGGCTCCTGCTCTTGGTGGAGGACTCTGATAGATGGAGGAGGAGGGACTCCATTATTTTAATTTACATGCAAATTAATTTTATGAGCAAGTAATTTGCATGCGTTCGTGCATGGAGGCTTGCTGCAGTACGTGGAGGAGTAGATAGAGGTGGCCTGATGGTGAGGGCATAACATCATTAGCAGTCATTAATTCTGATAGCAAGCTCTGCTCTCAGTGAATTGAATATAATTAAGGTTAATTAATCATTTAATTAATTACATGATATATATATATATATATATATAGAAAGTTCTGTTAGCCTGTACATCTTATCCTGTACAATCATGGGCATTTGTTGAGGTGGTCACCTGCACATCATTGATTAAAATATGTGATATGATCAGTGATCAGGATTATATCACCTCAGATGTATGGTATTTGGTAATGTCATTGATGTATATCAGTTATGAGATTGATCGACACTGAGAAGTTAATCCCCTTGTCTTGTAATTGCAACCATTATTTTAATTTCTATTGCGATCGATCGATCAACACTGAGAAGTTAATTGGCAGAATTATGATATTTTCTGTTCTTTATTATTCAGTTTAATTTGCATTACTGACCGACCACTCTCGCCAGTCGCCACTTGTTTAAATCATTCATTTTATATTATGTATAAATTTTACTAATTATTTATTTATCAGAAAAAGTTTAATAATTGTTTTGTAATTTACGGATTTAATTTAACAAGAAAAAAAAACCCAACATGCACCTCGTTTGATTTAACCCACTAACAAGAAAACTGTGAATCAATACATATTGAGTTATTCAGACCATGCACGAGTAGAGTGGAGCAAATTGTAAGAGAAGTTTATTGTTTAATTTGATGCCAAAGGTATACGGCTTCATAATTAATGCAAAATTCAAAATTGCCAAATTACAAATTTTTGAGCTAGTTAGCTAATAATTCAGAACATGATTCAAAACCAAATTTACTTTCCACTTTGTTAATTTTGAAGCATTTATTACGAGGGCCTTTGTTATTCACGATTAGATAGAGACCTGGAACTGGAATGTGTTATACTGGTCCCTAGCTAGTTCCAAAGGACGAGCAAGATGATAAAACAATTGAGTGCGAGAATAACTAGTCTTAGTCGCTTGTAAGCTTGATATAACAATCCACTTTTCGTACCCTTTTTAGAGCTACGATGACAATAACTTGACATTATAAAATTGATGCGAACTAACTTAGAATTAGTTGGAGAAGGAGACATTTGGTCTGAAACAAAAAAGTGGGCGATAGTTTCATTCATTCACTATTTGACCAACCAATAACACATCCTTGATGGCGATGAACAGATGGAACGCCAACTGATATTATTGTCAACTCATGGTCCTCCAGCAAATTACATGCGAGCCCTTGACTGCTGGGATTCTGATAAGTTTATCATGCTCTGAATAAGAAAAAAAAGAGAGCGAAATTAGTCCCACGGAGAAAGGTATGCAAGCACGTTCTATGAAATATCAAAAATAAATAAATAAATAAAGGTGCATAGGGAGCATGGTTTCAAAAATCCATTCCGTGCCGGTTGATGAGTCAACAGGCATATTGTTACTCATTAACCAACTGGCAGCACAAATCTGAAACCCTCGATATGAAGAGTCGAGATGGCCATGACAAGACTTCTGCAAGCAACTACAATGGCTACAGAGCTTCTGTGAGTAACAAGAACTGTGACGATGAATCTTTTACTGGCAATATGACACCAACATACTATTGTTCTAGCCAATGACTGAAACCCTAGCTCAGAATCATATTTCAAACCTTTGATATGAAGTATCTATAACTACTGCAAATACATCTTGTAAATCTTGGTCCTATGTAATCATGGTTAGTTTCTAAAGCATGAAGAGTATGCGAGCAAGGTTCTTACCAATGGCAATCTTTTGACGGCTCTTTCTTCCAAGTATTTGCACGGTTTGAAGTAGCTACCATACAGCTCAGTCCATTTCTTGAGTTTGGCATATATGTAATCAGAACCAACCAAGTCGGCCCAAAATACAATACCACCCCTTCAAACAAAAACTCAACTATCAGGACACAAACATCTACCATGTCAAATGATCATTACATGAGTCCACTTTAAGTTTACCGTCATAGTGTATGTGAATGGATATACATGCGCACAGAGATATACAGAGCAAACATATGGGAATAGTTAACTCACCTGTATCTCGGGAAACTCATTCCAAGAACAGATGCAATATCGAGGTCGGAAGCTCGGACAACCACCCCTTCCGCCATGACTCTGCAAGCCTCATTCACAACTGGAAAGAATACCATCTCCAAGACTTCTTGGTCGCTTACAGTAATAGGCTACAATAAAACAATATAAAAAATTAAGCTTAGTGATGAAGAACAGCGAGTCCGTATGGAAGTATAAATATGTAGTTAAGCCAAGTCAACTGAATAAATAGCATAACGTACAAGGAATACACTATCAATAATTCCTAAGGGGTCAACCAGTTAAGGAAACAATGTGAATGGATAAGTTAAAGCAGTCTTCATTTGCTCCCCCATGAAAACTTATCCAGTATGCTTTGAAGGTTATCCTGGTTTGCTCAGTCTTTATCTTGGCTGCTAGGGTTACCAAATTCCTAATATTTACAAGCGTACAATGAAAAACATGGAAACATCATGGGCTGACAAAAAAAGTCCTTGAAAAAAGAATTGTAAAATATTTTCTATGCTATCATTTAAGCTGGTTAGAAGAAAAGAAAGAGGAAAAATTGACTTTATTTGTCAAAGATTAAAATAAATAAATGATAATGTTTTAAAAGAACATTTTTTATTTAAAAAAAAAATAGATTTGAGCTTATTCCAATGTTTTTATCACTTTATTTTCTTTATGATTTTCTTCTGTCATATGAAAGAGGCCCTTGCTTCGTATCAGAGATTACAGAGTGACCATCAGTGTTATTGAACAAAAATGCCCTGACACCATCAATTGATTGTAATCTGCAGAAATATTCTACACGTTCAGTTTCTTACTCTGCTCAATCCCTAATCGATTTTTAAGGGCATACCTACTTATCATTCTATGGACTTTTCCTCATAAACATCTTTACTGGCTACAAATTCATCTTATATAGCTAGACTAGCAAGGCAATGAACAGTTGTTTTAGTTCCAATATCACTTTGCTAATATTTATACATGCACACACACATATTTACAAATTGAGATAGAAGGGATTGAATACCTTTCCACCAGGCATGACATTGGCAAGCCTACTAGATTCCTCTATGATAACTTGCACACTTGGGTCAGGTTTTGGCTTCTGTCCCTTTTCATATATATAATAACCCTTGCCATTGCTTTTGCCTGCCAACAAGGATGCCTCATGAAATGCCAAAGAAATTACAAGATGATGGAATCTTTAGGATAAAAGAGAGACTTGTACCATTGCGCCCACTTTTAACCAGCAATTCAACCAGATTAGTCTCGAATGTACGTCCCCTGAAGGCAGAAGCATATATATCTTTCACTGCCAAAGCCACTCCATATCCTGCCAAGTCTTGTAGCCTGTTCAAATAACAGATAGGAAAATTCAAGAGGAAGTTATCACACTGGTAAAGAAACTATTTCATCAAGGGAAACTGACAAATACCAAAAAGAGAAGACAGAAACAACACCATTTTAGTTTTCCAATGATTCTTGTGGTTTGAAAAGAGGAAGCACGATTGTAGAATTCATCTCAACCATGGCAACGCTTTGGCAAAATCAGCAGGCAATTAATATGAAAAATATCTATTCACTTATATGAAACCTTTTTTGTTGGTTATGCAATAAAGAGGTTTGTTCCATATATGGCGGCAATATGTAAAATGTTATATTACTATTCCAATTTCTTGCAAAATTATGATGAATTCAAAACTGATCATTCAATTGCTTTTTCTTCCCTTTCCTCTTTTCATCTGCTCATTTTTTAGTAATAGATCTATGAAGTAATCTATAATTTCAAACATGAAGTCTAAAAATGAGTACTTTCAATACACACACAAATGACCTACCCCCTTGAATGAAAGGTTTCCAAGTAAACAATTAGCCAAAGCAATATGTACAAGGCTATAATGTTATAAAGAAGGTGAAGAGTTATATCATATTTGAACACCAAGATTTTCGGGTATATGTATATGCATGCATGTATCTCCATATTACATGTATGTGCATATGGAGTCATGGAGACACATCTGTGCCTGTTAATAATAATAGCCATGTTACCACTTATAGAAAGTTAAGTTTTGCTGGCATAATAAAAATAAAAATTAAGAGAAAAGGAGAAAGCAGTTCTTATTATCACTCTTCATAAAATAGTGCTGTCATTTAAGTTCAAATTTTCAAAATAATTAATGTTAGAATTGTAAACTTACTGAAAAGGACCAATTGGCAAACCAAAGTCTGTGACCACCTTGTCAATTCTAAACACATTCACACCTAGATGGGCCAATAATTGCGCCCCTTGGGTATATGGAAAAAATGTACGGTTAACTGCAAAACCTGTGCAGTTTCCCACCACAACAGGAACCTTTTTTATGGCTTTCCCAACAGTCATAAGATCAAGGATTACTTGCGGGGATGTCTTGTCTGTCCGAACTATTTCCAGCAGAGGCATCACATGAGCAGGACTGCCATATAAGATATAATACAAATGGCTAATCAGATTCTTCAATTATGCATATGCATAAACATGATCGATGCAGTAAATAACAAGGTTATATAAATTTTTGAAGAATATTCAGTTGCAAATATGGGCAGTGAAAATCATGATGTAGATTCCATTTCAATACTAGCAGGACTTGATGTAAGAAAAAATATTCTTGAAACAATAAAGGATAAGATTAATAAGCTCATAAAGTTTGGCATTCATGGGAAACATATGTATATATGTATACATACACACAGGTAGTTAAAAAGAAGCTCTACATGAAATTTATTTTGAATATGATTTAATTGAAAAAATCAACTCCAAATGGAGCCTTATTACTTGAAAACTAATCAAAGAAGATTCATCTGCTCCATAACATAAAGTTGTTCCTGTGAGGTAAAAAAGGATTAGCTTTGCCTGGAAATCAGGTACCCACAGAGACCTACCACAATATCATTGAGTAAGGCAGAGGTTTGGCACAAGCAGAGCTTGAGAGGGCCTGGGATAGTAAAGACACAGAAGTTTGGAACGAGCACATAGGCAGAGCTCAGGATGGAGAATGTTGAAGCTAAATATTTTCATGAGGATTTGCATGATGATAGAGGAGCGACAGATGGATGGTGCATAGAGGTGGAGTTGGAAATGAGGATAACAGTAAGCTCGAGAATTGACACTGAAATTGAGCAATAATGAGTGACTCAACAGAGCGTGATCTATATAGCTTCGATAGTATGATACCTATCTATTAATGATTTTAAATTATAAACACTAACAGTAAAAATAATTACATGAGATTTTTCTTGTACAATGCCTATTTACTAAATGAACCAGAATAAAGCGTGCTCATCTTCCAAGTTTAGCCTAAACAAGACCTACTGTGAAATCTGAGAAATTACAGCAATTTGGCAATGGGAAAGAATCATATTCATACACAAACCTAATCTAATTATAATTCAACAAGTGAACTTGATAGACAAGTATGCTTTGATGACAGATAACTGCTAGTATTTGATGCAACAAAGGCAGATCAAAAATAAGATTTGTAAAAGTTGTCTTTGTAACTCTTATTGTTTCTAGTTTGTTATTTTTGTCAAGGATTTTCACACAGTTGTTTATTTTCAACAGAAATTCCTTAAATAACCCTCTAATGCACGCAAACTACTGCAAGATCAATTGTCACCAACCTGAAAAAATGAGCCCCGACAATTCGATCTTGAGAATGAGTCTTGGCACCAACGATATTGAGATCAATGGTGGATGTGTTTGTTGCCAAAATGCAATGTGGAGGACAAGCCCTTTCAATATCAACAAATATTGACTGTTTAAGTGCAACCTTTTCAATAACAGCCTACAAAATCAATGAAGATAACATTGTAAAATAAGAAAATTAAATATAATTTTTTTTGAGATGTAACTATTAAGCAGCAATAATGGTGGTGGTGGTGGGATGTGGACAAAATCATTGGTTAATTATGATACCTGAATTAACTAATCGTACAAGGAGTTCAATTATTTAAAACCTCAAGACAAGCTTAAATGTGATGTGCTATTATGATCTGCAACTATCTCGAGAATTCAATTGGTAAATATTTTAGGACTATAATAGTGATGAAGGTCACAGTGCTTGTTTCTCCCAACAAAGGAGATTTGACAAGTGACTAGGGCACAATTGTTTCATTTTATTATATAGTGAAAAGAAGGTCACAAGCTTCTTTAAGTTTAGATGATTGCTAAAGAGGACTTTTTGCAGAGGGGAGACATACAGTGGAATTAGGTTGCAACAGTCTGAGATGCAATCATGAGAGCAGGATTGGAAGACAGCAGATACAAATAATTAACATTTGAAGATATATGGGACACATTTGCGGTTCAAATGACAAAGCTACAGAAGTTATATGAGATGGCATGCACTACAAGAAGAGCAGTTATTATGAGGAAGAGAAAGTTAACTTTATGAGGATGCAAATGGGCACAAGACGAAATAATCACGCGCTTTTTCTACATCACTTTGTTGCAAATAATGTGAATGAAGATTCATAGATTAATGCTTCAGTAATAAAAACACTAGGTTGCAAACGTAGTTCCAGCACCTTGCATTCAAGTTTCTTACTATCCCTGTATTCTAATTTTTTATGGGGAGAAGTTCATTTTGCATCTCATACAATTAAACTCAGACCACAGGAAGAAGATCCAACAAGCTGAAATTTCCATTTTTCGATTTGTACTACATAGGAGAGAGAAAAGCTAAATAGATCATTAATATTGGATATAATTAAGGATCTACAACTAATTTCTACCAGATTCAGTGATGGTCTAAAAAAAAGTAAGTCACCACGCATATCCACTCCACTTTATTGGAGTTATCAACTGTTGAAATATCCTTTAATTTAATTTATAGTATGCTAATCAAATGAAATAGGAGTCAGAAGAGTGACCTCGATAACCATGTCAACATTCTTGAACTCTGAGTAATCTAAAGCACCCTTAACAAGTGATAATGCTTTGTTCATTTTCTCCTGAGACAATGAACCTTTCTTCACAAGGCCTTCAAGGTTAGCTGTAGATGCAACAAGGGAAAATTTCACTTAGTATAATTAAACTATCATACTTGTGAAGAAAAAATTGGAACTATAATTGTGACATTAACAGCTAGCCCTGTATCAATATTTCTCTATGTACAGCTGCCACATGCTTGTATCAATATTTACAAGCTTACTTTGGATTGTTTTCAGTCCCTTCTGAAGAAAATTAGAATCAATCTCCTTGAGGATAACAGACGTATTACTTAAGATAAGGGCAGTAGCTATTCCAGAACCCATTAAACCACCGCCAATAACAGCAACTCTTTTTATTTTCCTTGGACTAAGCCCAATATCAGTAACATTAGGTACCTGCTCAAGACAGTTAAATGACAAAAATGTAAATCAAAGCTACAATTAAACAACAAACAAGGATATTGCTCGAAATGTAAATCATACTACAAAATATCATCTTTCCCTCATTAATTTTATGTTTGGTACAAGCACGAAAATGATTATACATTGCTCAAAGAATGTTTCAATGCTTCACTTTTGATTTAATCATACACCAAACGATCACACTCCAAAGAGAAAAAAGAAATGCTGTTAAAATTTAGTTCAAGCCAATTCACAAATTAAAGAATAAGTGCAGCAGTATGAACTGGATATACATCATCAATGATTTTGAAAATTAACTAGTTTGAAGAATGAAACGCATAAAGGCAAAGGTTGAAGAATGTATTTGACTCTTTCCACATTATCTACATGCAATTTCAGGTTTGTATTGTGAAAAAAACAAGCCTCAAACTATAAGGAAGGCAGGGAAGCATATTCATTACATGGGACCAATGCACATCAAGTAAAAAGAAATAGAAGACGCAAAATTACCTTCGATGTAGTCCGTTGTGCAAAAAAGACGTGAACAAGCCCTTTTGAGGTATTTGAAAGCACCAACTCCTTGAAAACCTTTGCTTCCTGATATTGTTTTATCATTAGACAAGGAGAAAATTAGTATCTAATAAAAGTTTAAGGATGGCATCCTCCCTTGAAGTTGTGCAACTGTTTTCCTTTTTATTTTCAATGGGAAAATGTTATATTGACATCATAAGTTAGTTGGTTTTTCAAGAACTGAGGTTCTCATTTGTTGACTAACCTACTTCTGACTTCCATACACTATAAGTACACAACAATTATAATGTATGCTGACCAACAAAAGATGGAATTAATAGTGTAACATACTATCCAGTGGCCATGCACATTACGTTACATACTGATTTAAGAGTCACATGCATACCTTGAGCACGCCGGCATATCCACCGAACTTTACACCTTCCTCAACTGAATCAAGGAATGCCTGGTGCTGCGGCATATTAGGAGCTATTTTCTTAACCTGTTTCCTAGCGGCTTTCAGTATTTCATTAGCTTCAGAAAGAGAACCAATTTTATCAGTCCTATGAAGAGAACTGATCCATGGTCTACGCCGTTCGGCAATTTCCAATGCCCATACTCGTGCAACTTTGAGCAAATCCTCAGATGAAACAATAGCATCAATGAGACCATACTTCTCCCCTTCCTTTGCTTTGATTGATTTTGATTGCTAGATTGAAGCATTAGTAATAAGGCTTTAATCAGTAATTCACTATGTCAGTTAAATGAAGTAATATACATAACAAATACAACACAAAGATGTTTATCATCCAAATCGATATATATATATATATATATATATTGAAGGCACGCTACACTTCAAAGCATCATATACAACTTGCTAAGGAAAAGCAAAGAAAAAGAATTAACTTTATAAAATCTGACAGAAATAAAAAGCCAAAATCAATTCGTCCTTTTGAGAAACTAACAAATGAAGAGATACATCTAGGCAAGCATGGGTACATCAAGAACACCAAATTATGTTAACTAAATTGATCAACTTACCAGTATCATTTCTAGTGCTTTTGGCAGCCCAACAAGCCTTGGAAGACGTTGTGTGCCTTTTTGAGCATAGAGAAGTTTACAGTGAGACGATGACAAACAGGCTACACATAAAAAGGTCAAGTAACACATGGAATATCTCACCTCCAAATCCAGGAATGACACCAAGAGTCAACTCTGGCAATCCAAGTTGAGCTTCTGGAGTAGAAACTCGTGCATGACAACCCTGCACAACAGTTGTTATTCATATAGCAAGTAGGTTGGAAAGTCTACATCAACTGGTAAAATAGCACATACCATGGCTAGCTCGAGACCACCACCAAGTGCAAGTCCTTGGATGGCTGCAACAGATGGCTTTGGAGCATCTGTAAACCAATAGAATACTTAAATATTAATTCCTTGACTTGGTGCATATCATAAGTAGGTAAGTAGAAGCAATTTAACCAAAAAACAAAAGAAGCTTTAAGTAGCAGCAACCTTCCATAATATTGACCACAAGTTCAACAGATACATCTGGTAGAACTGATAAATTCCCTGAAAATAACAATTACACTAGTGAAAACACTGATTCCTCATCTCATCCATATGTCCAAAAAAGACAAATTTAAAGTTATTTCTTTTATATATGGTCACCTGATTTATGAATCTCAGCAAAAACATTGATATCAAAACCACCAGAAAACTTGCCTCCATAACCTGTTAGAAAAGAAATTGCAAACAGCATCAGATCCACATATATGACAAACAAACTCAGTATGCAAGAGACACTGAGAACAATTCTAGCGTGATAATCAAATTTCATAAACGAGAACGCATGCACAATCAGCGAGTTCAAAATTGTTAACCGTATCTATAGAAAACTCTTCAGCTTATTGATGTTAAAATAAAAAACAAAAAAAATGAGAATGACAAAAGATTGAAAAAAAAAAAATAGAGTGCCAAGTCTCACCAGTCAAGACAATTGCTTTAACATCACTTCTTTTCATCGCCTCCACATATTTCTCCTTCAACCCAGCAATAACTACAAAAATCCAACTAAGATCAATGTTATCCAAATACAAAAAAAAAATACAAACAAATATGGCAAACGTAACTATTAACAAAATCGCCAACCAAGAAGCTGCTGATCTTGGAAAAAAAATATATTAAAATTAAAATATTATAACAAGTAAGATCCACAAACACGGCAAGGTAAATAAAAAGGAACGGGAACATACTCGCGGGATGCAAAGCATTGACCGGCGGGTTGCAGATAGTGATGATCGCCACTCCATCGCCCCCAACCTCCATGGTCACCCGAATAGAAGCCATCAATCAGATCGAGAAAGGGATCGAAAACCTGCCCTCCAAGGTCTCTGCCGAATCGCTGCAAAGATCTCCGCCAATCCAATTCCAAGTCGAAATCGAGATTCGAGAGGAGCGAGATAGCGCGATCAAAGGGCAGCAAGCGGATGGTAGCAAGACTTGCCTAAATGGCCGTCCAACGACGATATTTATCTCGATACCCAACTCCGGTAACTTCGTCCTCAGCCAGTCTTTCGTAAAAGTACGCTATCTACGTGGCATGATTAGGTTGCCCAATCCATGGCCAACATAAGTAGAACTAGGTAACTAAAGGTATTGCGAGAGCACATGTGAATGAAGCATTCCTGACGCCTGTTTGAGTAAAGCCATCACAATAACAGCAAATTTTGGTATCAACACTACACTAGTCGATCATGACCGTTCGATGGCAAAATTCCTGACATTTAACGGTTCAGATGGACCCATCTGGTTAAAATGATTATCGACCTAGCTGGCACGTAATACTAGGAAAGAGATAATCAGCTGTCGGATAAGGACAGCATTCACTATTAAATGATTTTGCAAACGTGGCAACAACAAGGATACGAGGCGGACGTCAGCAGATACGTGTACGACTGATAAATGCTTGCTGTTGCCGATACGTTAAAAACTCTTTAAATTGATTTTTTTTAAGTAAAAATACTCATGAAAATTAATTTCTTTAAAAATCGAAAATAAAGTATACCCTATCAAATAATAATAGTAATAATAAATTCAACTTTAAAATGACTTTATATGAAATGCATAAAATTATGATAGTTTATTAATGATTAAAAAAGGTAAAAGATCAGGATGGTAGATGGTAGAGGCATATAACTAAAATAAGGTTAATTGCCAAATTATTATATATTTTATAAATTTCAATAAATTTATTATATAATACATTAATTCTTCTATTATTAAAAATTATTTACTAATTAACCCATTGAATATGATAATTTTGTACGCCAAAAAATATATTTCCTAACATAAAATGCTAGTTTTTGCTAATATTTTAATAACAAACTATGCTAATCCTAACTACTAAAATCAATTATATAAATCTTAATTATATTCCTATTAAAAAACACAAATGTTAAAAAAGAATGTATTACATTAATATAATATATATTTATAATATTTTTCAACCCAGTTTCCTGAAATGTTTAATTCTTTTTATTTTTTATTGATATTCCATAAAATTTTACCCTGCTTCAAGAGATACATTTGAAGTGAAATTTCTAAAGTTCATTGAGCAAAAGAGAGAGAATTCGTAAGCAAGTCCATCTGAATTAGTGATTAAATTCCAAACGGTCGTTAGAACTTTAGAAGACTTGATTGACCAATGCCATATATATATCTAATTAATTCGACCGTCCGATCTTACGTTTTATTCATCAAATAAATTCAAAAAATATGATAACTCTAGATATGACATTTCAATTTTACTAATAATTCAATCACTATAAATATATTCTATAAATATATTCTATATAAAAATTAGATTTTGATTGTTTAGAAATACACTTTAATTCTATTTCTTATCATCATGCCCGAGCGACCAATTTCTTCCCGTGAACAAAGAATATGCTGTTTAATTTCCTAGAATCCTCTTCGAAAGAAACACTTTGGATGCTGACTTGAATGCTGATTTTTGACCTATAAAATATGGTTGCTGAAGACTTGAGTTAATGGTAAACAATGGTCTTAAAATAAAGATCTATGAAGATGGTTGTTGAAGACTTGAGTCAATGATATGAACACACAGAATTGAATAAAGACTTGCATGTTAAAGAATGTCTGTGTTGGAGAATCCAACATTTGACTGGTAATGCTGGTTCATATTAGAGACTTTGAACATTCAATGAGAACAAAATAAAAATGGTGGCAATGTCATTTTCTAACCTATGATTCACTGGTACAGGCGTGAGTACTGCAGTTCAATAGATAGTTGTTGAGACTCTATGAATTTTAGATAATTAAAATAAAAATTTAAATAAAAAAATAAAAATATGAGTATGAATTTAATTTTATCAATTAAACATGATATAATAATATAAAATATATAAATATGATATGATAAATAATTTGATTGAAGAGTCATGCCCTTATCCTGAAGTGTCATGAATATCCCTGAGGAAGAAGAAAAAAAAGAAGCAAAAGGAAAGATCTTCCAAAGGGCTTAGGGTTGACGACGTCGAATTCTCTTGGTCTAATAGGGAACCAAGAGATGTCTCAATTATGATGCCCTAAATCTTTAGGGACCTCCTATTATATAGACAATAAATTCGTCATCAGCCCATATATAATCATGGATCGGGCTAAAGGGTTCTATACATACGGGATCCACATCCAATAATCCGAAATTTAATAACTTAAGTTAGATCACTTAACGGGTTTCGATATCGTAAATCTTAAATCGCATGCAAACCCATTTTAAGAAGATTAAATCCAACAATCTCCCACTTTGATTATATGTGATTTGTAGTAGATATCAAACTTTATAGGTACAAGATATCTTTGTAATAATATAGTCCATTAATTTTATTTGTATAGGACTAAAGAGGTCATAGCTATTGTATATGATCGTAACAAGCCCCAATAGTAATCACAATATAATGTCATTAATGACATAGATCAAGATGTGAATGTGTAGAGTGAAAATTACATGAAATGTGATCACTACATGTCAATTTTCAACTAGTCCAAAGTGACTAAAAAAAGTTTAATCATATTTGTCAAAACTTTATGCTAAACTGCACTAACAGATTATGATCCAAACTTTATGATTGCATAAAGAATCTATATCACATTTACAAGCACCAAATACTAAATAACAATAGTAAATTATGATATTTTATTTCAGAGTGTTAAACAAATAAGATTCTCATTAATGTTTTGAACTTTAAATACGTACAATAATCAAAACAAAATGTTTGTCTTTATTAATCAACATAGAGCAATAAAATAAATACAGACTCCCACTAGATGAGTTATTCTTCCATAAGAAGAACTCTCATATCTACAACATGCACATGAAATATCTTAGGCATCAAACCTTTGGTGAGTGGATCGACCAACATGAAATCTGTACTAATGTGCTCTATCATGATCTGACGACTCTGAACTCTTTCCTTAATCGCTAAAAAATTAATATCGATGTGCTTGGACTACGATGAACTACGGTTGTTCTTGACATAAAGTTCTGCGACTTTATTATCACAGTAGATCCTCAGTGACCTGTCAATGCCATCAACGATCTGCAATGCTATAATGCAATTTCGCAGCCAAATTCCGTTATTGGATGCTTCATAGCATACTACTAACTCTGCCTCCATAGTAGAAATGGCTACTAGCGTCTGCTTGACGCTCTTTCAAAATATAGCCCTTCTAACAAACATGAAAATATAGCCCGAAGTGGACCTCCTGCTATCCAAGCATCCAACAAAATCGGAGTCTGAATATACAATCACCTCCAGGTGATCTAATCTCCAATATGTGAGCATGTATTTTTTAGTTCTTTGTAAATACTGCATCACTCTCTTTACTAATTTCTAGTGCGACAATCTTGAGTTACTGACATATCTGCCTAACATCTCTACTATTAACGTTATATGTGATCATGTACAAACTTGTGCATACATGAGACTTCTCATAGCTGACGCATAAGGGAATTGTTTCATCTCTTTTAGGTGATCTAATCTCCAATATGTAAGCATGTGTTCTTTAGTTTTTTGCAAATATCGCATCACTCTTTTTACTGATTTTCAGTGCGACGATCTTGGGTTACTGACATATCTGCCTAACATCCCCACTATTACGCTATATGTGGTCGTGTACAAACTTTTGCATACATGAGACTTCCCACAACTGACGCATAAGAGAATTGCTCCATCTCCTTTATTTCAAGTTCAAGACGTGGACACTGCTGCAAACTGAACTTGTCACCTCTTGACACAGGTGTGTCACCAGGTATATAGTTCTGCATGTCATACCTTATAAGCACCTTTTCAATATAGGTCTGTTGTGAAAGTCCAAGAATATCTCTTGAACGATTACGACAGATCTGTATGTCTAAAACAAATGATGCTTCACCAAGATCTTTCATTTCAAAATTACCAGATAGAAATGACTTGATTTCATACAGCAGATCCTTATTATTGCTCACAAGCAATATATCGTCTACATATAGAATAAATATAACAAACTTGCTCTCACTAAATTTGACATATATGCACTAATCAATGAGTTTCTCTTTAAATCCAAATGAGATAATCAATTGATCAAATTTTCTGTACCACTGACAGAACACATGTTTCAAACCATAAATGGAATTCTTTAATCTACATACTAGGCATTTTGAGTCCTCAGACTCAAAGTTCTCTGGTTGCACCATATATATAGACTCCTCAATGTCTCTATTGAGTAATGCAGTCTTTACATCTATTTGATGTAACTCCAAATCATAATGAGCTACAAGTGTCATGATTACCTTAAGGGAGTCTTTCGTCGACATAGGTGAGAAAGTTTCCTTGTAATCAATGTCTTCCTTTTGAGTGAATCCCTTGGAAACAAGACGAGTATTATACTTTTCGATATTGCCCCTTAAATCCCGTTTGGTTTTAAATATCCATTTGCAACCAATGAGTTTCTTACCTTTAAGCAATTCGGCAAGTTCTCAAACGTCATTGTCTGCTATATACTTCAACTCTTTTACATAACGTTAATCAATCGTTTAGGGTTAGAGCATTATTTGACTTCTTGGAAAGATGCAGGATCACTTTCCAATCCTTTGTCAAACTCATGCTCTTGGAGATAAACATAATCACGAGAATTCGTGATTCTCTGTTCCCTTGTGGATCACCTTAAAGACACTTGTGGTTGAGGAGGTTGAGATATCTACTCAGTAATCTAAGATAGTATCTCAATCTCAGTGGAAGGATGCTCCAATTGCATTAGAGATGACACGGGAATATTTTG
>JBBUKS010000078.1:1630614-1650877 GCA_038050645.1 Hedychium gardnerianum | reverse complement strand
AGGGGCTCCATGGTTACATATGTATTGTGGTGCTTTTGATGATTTATATATTTATCTTTTCATCAAAAAAAAATAGTAGCATCCTTCAAACCAGCTAGCTCAATGAGAATTTATGTTGATTCAAGAACAAACTATGATCTCAAGAATGAACTTCCATCCCCAAAAATACGTGAGATGTCCAAGATCTTTTATTTTAAATGTACTATGTAATATATTTTGAAGTTTAATGATCAGCCCATTATCATTACCAGTGATGATAATATCATCAACATAGACTAAGAGAAAGACCATACCAATGGTTGACGAAAGAAAAGTGACGAATCATATTGACTTTGTGTGAAAGAGAAGGTGAGAAGAGTGTTGCAAAACTTCTCAAACCAAGCTCTAGGTGCCTGCTTCAACTCATACAAAGAGCGTCTTAGCTTGCAAACTTCATGAGAAGTTGTCATTGACATACCAGGTGGAAGTTTCATGTAAACCTTTTTCTTAAGATCCCCATTCACTAAGGCATTTTTTTCATACATCTGATATAAAGGCCAAGATTTAGAGGATGCAATAGCAAGAATGGTTCTCACCGTGGTCACCTTAGCAACTAGTGCAAATGTATCTTCATAGTCGAGGTCATATTCTTGTTTATTTCCAAGATCAACCAATCGAGGTTTGTAACTATCTAAAGACCCATCAGACTTGAGTTTCATAGTATTTTCCTACTTACTACCAATGAGCTTAACATTTGGAGGACAAGAAACAATGTCCCAAGTATGGTTTTCCTCAAGTGCTTGAAGTTTTGCTTCCATTGCTTGTTGCCAACACTTATGTTCCATAGCCTGTTTATAACAAGTGGGAATGAAAATAGAAGATAAAGTAGGAGACAACCATGGTGGTTGAAAAATCATGCATTTTAGGAGGTTTGTGAGGTCTAGAGCTTCTTCGAAGAGGAGGTTGATCATTGGAAATAGGATCAGATGTCGTAAAAAGATGTGGAGGAGCCTCAGTGAGACCTGTAAGAGGATCAAATGTAGGAGGAGTGCGTCTATGATAAACATAACTAGGTTTAAACCTTGGAACTAGTGTTGGTGAATCAGGAAAGTGTGGTAATGCAGATAGAGAAGGGAGAGGTATGTTGTGTGCTAAAGGACTGATTTAAAAAAAAAAAATAACATTCCTAGAGACACGAGTTCAGCGGACATGAGGATCATAGCAAAGAAATATTTTTTGGGTTCCAGCATATCCTAAGAAAGCACACTTGATAGATTGAGCAGTAAGTTTATTTCTTTCATGTGTAGGAAGGTGAACAAAACAAACACATCCAAAATTATGAAGTTTGCAATAATTTGGTATATGCCTAAGCAAATGAAAGTAAGGAAACACATCCAAAAATATGAAGATTGCAATAATTTTGTGCATGCCTAAGCAAATGAAAGCAAGGAGAATCATTATTCAAGTTGGGAGATGATAGTCTATTAATCAAATAAATAGCAGTAGACAAAACTTCACACTAAAAATGAGAAGGAA
Organism: Hedychium gardnerianum; assembly: GCA_038050645.1. Taxonomy (NCBI): domain Eukaryota; kingdom Viridiplantae; phylum Streptophyta; class Magnoliopsida; order Zingiberales; family Zingiberaceae; genus Hedychium; species Hedychium gardnerianum. Next base: position 1,649,362 of record JBBUKS010000078.1, on the reverse strand, counting down.
CACAAGACTCAATTAGAAGAGTGCGAACAACATCAAGAAGATGATTCTTTCTTTCAACTACATCGTTTTGTTGTGGAGTGAAAGGACAATAACGTTGTGATATGATCCCATGACTTTGAAGAAAAAATTGAAATTCATTCGACATATATTCATCACCTGAATCTGATTGTGAGGTTTTGATTTAAGCAGAAAATTATATTTCGACTAAAGCACTTTAAACACAGAGAAAACCTCACTTTTAGACCGAAGAAAATATATCTAAGTAAAACGAGTGAAATCATCGATAAATGTAACAAAGTATTTGTAATGTTCATGAGAGGTTAAGGGGCAATACCCATACATCAGATGTACGAGTTTAAAAGGTATGGTGGTGCGGTTTTTATACAATGGAAAAGAGAGTGTTTTGCTTTTACTAAGTTTGCAAGATGCACAATCAATAAAATCATTATTAGAAGTCGAATTTTTATTTCAAGTAAACCAGATTTAAGCAAGACTTGAAGTACATGAGAATTAGGTGTCCTAAATGTCTATGCCACACTTGATTATCACATTGAACAAGTAACATAGTTTGACATCGGAGAGGGAGATAGAAACAAAGAAAAGAGATGTCCCACTTTAGGTCCCTTCGCGATCCTCTTCCCGGACACTTGATCCTGCACAAGACAATTAAAATTTGAAAATTGAATATTACAATTGTTGTCAACAAATTGACCGACATATATAATATTAGTGGACAACTTAGGAGACAAAAATAATATTTAAAGAGACTGAAATATCACCAACAACTATGATAGGTAAGGAATTACCATCGACAGTATGAATCTAAAGATCTCCTTTATATTTTTTAACATTATTTAAAGGTAAGGTAGTGTTAGTCGTGTGATTGGAAGCACCAGAATCAAAATATCAAGGCTTAGGATTAGAATCCTAAAGCAGAAAGGACAGAAACTATCATTTGTTGGACCATTTCAGGAGTAATAGAAGACTGACCAGGTCTAGGGGCATTTGAGGAACTAACTGAGACATTGTAGATAGTTTTAGATTTCTTTGGAAGCTGAGTGAAACAATCTTTGATGATATGCCCTAGTTTCTTATAATAATTGCAGAATTTTTTAGTACAATTAGTAACAATGTGCCCGAATCATTTGCAACTATAACACTGGACATTAGTCATATCTCTGCCTCCTTTAAACCTCCCTTGTGCAACGTAGGCAACGGGAATTGGAGTAGAATGTTGAGCTTTTTGCTCCAAGACAGCTTGTGTAATGAGCGGTCGTTCTTCCTCAAGAAGCTCTCCTATACAAATATCCAATAAAGGATCTGGTTCTCTCTTTATCAGATTGCTTCAAACTTCCCCCTTAATTTCATGAAAAACTGGTCACGCTTGCTAGTCTCATGCACACTTTGGATGGTAATGAATCCTTCAGGAGGTACACTTGCATACACAATATCGGTGTACTTAGCCCAAAGATTTCCAAAGGAAGAATAAAACTCTTGGATTGATATACTCCCTTGACTGAGCTGACCCAACTCGAGTTCCAATTGAAACCTTCGTGCTGTATTGCTTTGGTTGTAAATTTTCTTCAAGTAATCCCACATTTTCTAGAGGTCTTATAAGGCTTGAGATTAAGAAGTATGGAGGGTTCTACACTTCCAAGGATCCAAGACATAATCTGAGCATCCTTCACCTCTCATTTCACATATTTCTCCTTCTCCTTCTCGCTGTTAGGTGCAGGATTCATCCCATCAATATGATCCCATAATTCCTTTCCCCGACAAAGATTTGAAATTGGAATGTCTAGAATATTTCTTGCCATTAAATCGAACAAGAAAATGTTCATATCGTTCCAAAGACATGATTCAACCAGAAACAAGTACTGGGAGATCAGGTCTAAGAAAACAGATTAGAAGAACATGAAAACGAACAAAACACTAAGATTTTGGAGCTAGACAAGGAATCAAACACAAGATGAAATGATCTCAAGAGTTTTGGCTCTGATACCATGACAAAGAAATAAACGAGAATTTCTAAAAATGTTTTCTATCTCATTTCAGTAAGAGGATTACAATATATAGACATCAAGAATTATCAAATCCCTTAATCCTAGGGTAATATAGGAAGAGATACAACCATAATTACAACTTATCAAATCTCTTAATCCTAGGATCTAATATAGGAATAAATACGCCCCCGGGGCTATGGTGCAGCGGCACGACGCCCAGGTTGTTACCCAGGCACCCGCAGTTCAATCCCCAGATATGACGCATTTGTAGAGATTTTTCCTCCAAATAGGGCGTGCAACTAAAGGATGCTAGGCTTCTCGGCTGTCCATCGCGAGCGCTTCCCAATTTATCCTGGTGACTGTGGGAAACTTCTGTGGGGTCGGGCCGGTTGCCCCAGGTTCACCTATTATTTGGTTCATCATTTTTTTTAATATAGGAATAAATACAATAATAATTGCAAGGGATATATACAACAATAATGAAAATCTTAGAGAGATAATCAAGGGATTTACAACTTATAACAAAAGGACAGAAGAATATATTGACAAAGGTATTCTAGCCATCAAGCCAACCTGCCAACTCAATCTAAAGAATCATGTGTATGTCAAATTCATGTATGCACACGACCTTTTTATATGCCAAAACTGAACACCCACCTCTTCTCACTGACCTATATGTGTGTAAACATTCACACAAGTATGCAGACTATCCACTAACAGGAGTTAGGATAGTTTCAATTTCAAGAGTAATAAAAGCAGAGTATAGGGAAACTGTTACGATGATGAGAGATTGATGTAAGATATCAAGCTATCAGGAACTTATATGAGACCTTTCTTTTTAATATGCACGAGTAATTGCCAGATTTGTCCCTAATAAGTATGTCTCATTTTACTTGAACATTGATCTGAATTACATAGAATTTTTTGTTACTTGTTAATGATGATGGCATCTTTGAATACTTCACTTGATAATCAGGTATCCTCAGATTATTTGACGTGTAATTGTGTAGGTCATTGCCAGGTAACAATATAACCGGTGGAATACCAGAACAATTTGGCAACCTCTCTAGTTTGACCAACTTGGATTTGGAAAATAATCGTTTAAGTGGAGAAATACCAGCTTCCCTTGGCAAGCTTTCTAAGCTTCAGATATTGTCAGTGGGATCATAAAATTTTCTGATCTAAATCTTTTAAGTAGACTTAAAGACTTGCCTTAATTTTTTTTATTGTCATTATTCAGGATTCTTAGCCAAAATAATCTTACAGGGAAGATTCCTCCTTCCCTCACAAATCTTGGTGCCTTAAATGACATGTAAGTGTTATTTCTCACACAGACAGCAACTGTAGCTTCAGGAATCTAAGAGATACTGTTCTCTTTTTTTAACCCTATCACTGAATTTATATAAAGACTTTGTACATGAATGGAAGGATCAATCTAAGCAGCAGCAGTACATTGAGTACTGGGAGGAAGCATAGTAGCTGTAAATATAGTAACATGAAAAGAAAATACCTGGAGCTTGGCTTCAGAATTATCGAAAAAAGAACAATTTTTTTTTGTTATTTAAGTGAAAACACATAGTTGCAATACATAGTGTTTTCTTTTTCAAAATGAAGTTTAATGTGCTTCTCCTATTGTTATTGACATATTGCCATTATCTTTCACATAATATTCTACTATTGAATTGAATTGACAGTCGTCTAGCTTTCAATCATCTTTCTGGAGAAATACCTGGAGAGCTCTTTCAAGTAGCTAGATACAAGTATGAATAATTGCGTGTAAACTTTTGAGCTTGCTCTTTACACTTTGAAACCGTATCTATGTTATTTATTTATTTTCCTTGTGCAGCTTCACAGGAAACAATCTGAACTGTGATATAAATTACCAACACCCTTGTGCTTCTATCATGCCTGTTCAAGGTAAACATTTTCAATAATTGCTTCTGGACTTAGGGTTCCATCATCTGTGGTACGTAACTATTTAAAAGAAAAAATGATTTTGCCTCATATTCCAAGCAGCTGAATATACTTTTTGTCTTGGTAGGAAAATCCCAAAATTCAAAAGTAGGAATTGTGCTTGGAATTGTTGGAGCTGTCATATTATTGCTTGTTATGGGTGTCATATTTTTCTTATGCAAGGGGCACAGGAAGGGTTATCAACAAGAAGAATTCGTTGATGTTGCAGGTTTAGTACTTTCTTACACCTGTTTATTTGGTTTTTGTTAGGACCTTTTGCAAATAAATTTTGTTTCATGTTAACGAGCCGTTAACTTTACCATGTTTCTTTCTTGTGCTCTACATTTGTTATACTACTTTTCTTTCCTTGCTGAAACAATAACATACACTGAATTAAACATCTTGCAAATCAGAACTGATATTTATAGAATCAAGTACATAAATTTAATTATCAAAAGTTTACCTGATTGATTATTTTACATATGACATACAGGTGAAGATGATCGCAGAATTGCTTTTGGACAGTTAAAAAGATTTGCTTATCGAGAATTACAGATTGCAACAGATGGATTTAGTGAAAAAAATGTCCTTGGCCAGGGTGGTTTTGGAAAAGTATACAAAGGAGTGCTAACAGATAGCTCTAAAATTGCTGTAAAACGATTAACTGACTATGAGAGTCCAGGTGGGGAAGCTGCTTTTTTACGTGAAGTAGAGATGATAAGTGTTGCTGTCCACAAAAATCTTTTGAGGTTGATTGGCTTTTGTACTACACCGACAGAACGTCTTCTTGTCTATCCTTTTATGCAAAATTTGAGTGTTGCATACCGGTTACGAGGTAACTTTCAGTTTCTACTATAATCTACTCTGGTTATCTCTCTCATGGCAGCAAAGCTAATAAAAGAGCAAAGGAATATTGTGCTCTGCACATGAATTTAACTAATTGTTTGTCAATTTATGCATTGACTGTTTTTCATCTCAGTTTAATGACCATCTTTTGGGCCCTTTAATCTGGCAAGTTAATCTCTACCTTGGACTTTCAATGATTCTTAATTTTTCTGTAAAGAGTTTAACAGATATCCTGCTAAAGAAATGGGCAAAGCAATATAACATTTAGTCTTGGTTCTTCTTTGTATTCTTGCATTAAGTTCTTCACGCGGCATTCCAATCAGATTGATTGGTTGTAAGTGGTAATCGTAGAAGGTTAAGGTTTAGGAATTGATAACCTTCCAGCAACCAGATTGAAATGACAATTTTGTTATATGTACTTGATTTAAATTTATGTATCTTATACTTGTGATAAATAGGAGATTATGTTTTAGCTGCCCATTGATCACATTACTATACTATGTTCTGCAATTGATATTGAGGGTAATACTGTTAAATGATTGCAGAATTTAAAACAGGGGAGGCAGTATTGAATTGGCCAACAAGAAAAAGAGTGGCACTAGGTACTGCACGTGGATTAGAGTACCTTCATGAACATTGCAGTCACAAAATAATACACCGCGATGTTAAAGCTGCTAATATCTTACTTGATGAGGAATTTGAGGCAGTAGTAGGTGATTTTGGGTTAGCAAAATTGGTAGATGTGAGGAAGACATCTGTGACAACTCAAGTTCGGGGAACTATGGGTCACATAGCACCTGAGTATTTATCCACTGGAAAATCATCTGAGAGAACTGATGTTTTTGGTTATGGAATTATGCTTCTTGAACTTGTCACTGGACAACGTGCAATAGATTTTTCGCGCTTGGAGGAAGAAGATGATGTTTTATTGCTTGACCATGTAAGCTTCATTATCTTGGTAAACATAATTTATTTTTTTCAATTCAATAATTTCTATTAGCACAAGAAATTTTCGACAAAGTTAAATAATCCTCTATTTTTGTAGGTTTAGCATCACCTCATGATTTAGTCTTCTGCTGATGCAACAAAAGTTACACATCTAAAACTCCTTGTAGACATCTTCCAAGAGAAAATTGCAACGTGCATTTATATTGAATTTTAAGTCTCCCTTTCATATCCAACTAATCATTTTTAAGTATTTTGAACTAGTTAATATAAGTGTTTATAGGTTTCAACATCTAGAGAAAGTAAACTCAATCTCATTTATTTTTTAGTGGGAGACCTTTCTGGTAGATTGATCCACCTTTGGTATATGAGTCAATCATTTCCTAGTTTTAAATGCAAATGTGTATTGGAAAGGTGACTTTGTTCTATATATATATACTAGGAAATGGTCTATGTCCACCTGATTTTTGGGCTGGATGTTAAGGGTATGCAGTTAGTCTTTTCTAGCAGGCTTCTATAGTAATTTCGTAGTTCACAGTATAGACAAGACCATTGTTACTTTATGGATTCATACATAGCATTTAATTAAGTCCTTTTTCCTATTTGCTGTTCTATGATCCAATGTTTCTAGATTAAACTGATCAATGAACTGATGTGGACACTGATTCTACAATTCAATTGCCAATTCTTTGCCCAGATTGAATTAGAAAATGTAATCAATAAAATTAGGTAAGCAGAAGTTAACTTCTGCTAGTTCTTGCCCCTTATCTCCTGGTTTAGGCCTTGAAGTGGACTTTGGTTGGGACAAGGTTCTCTGATTAACCAATTCAGTTGGCCGTTCTGGTTTTCTAAGTATTGTTGTGCTATGATGCCAAACTCTCATCAGTTTCCTATGACTGGAAAACTTATCAATGGACATTAGTTTTGCATGACAGTCAGTTCTAGGCTACTATTTCTGGTTTAAGATGAAGTTAGAAGTTAGATTGTTAGTGGTTTATTCCACCTTACTGCAAGTTTTATTTTTCTGCACAGGTAAAGAAGTTACAGAGAGAAAAACGTTTGGCTGACATTGTCGACAGAAATCTCAATAATGAATACGATGGCCATGAAGTCGAAATGATGATCCAAGTTGCTCTTCTTTGTACCCAAGCTTCACCAGAGGACCGCCCAACAATGTCCGAAGTGGTGCGGATGCTTGAAGGAGAGGGTCTTGCTGAGAGATGGGAAGAGTGGCAGCAAGTCGAAGTGACCAGAAGGCAAGAATATGAAAGGATGCAGAGAAGGTTCGACTGGGGAGAGGACTCTTTGTACAACCAAGATGCAATTGAGCTGTCTGGTGGAAGATAACACGTAATATGTAAAGTAGGGAGGAAAAGACTCGTCTACGTCCTATGCAAGCTGTATTGTTGAAGCCTTTTACCCTATTTCCTCAGTATTTCAAAATGGTTCTTGCATTTTGTACAAGTTCAAAATGATGCTTCTCCTGTTTTGGCACTTGAATTGCCATTTTATCTTGCATCAAATTGCCTTGATGGAAAACCAATTTGGGTACATGGTTTATTCACATTTCTTAGCTCTCCCTGTGGTGTGGTCTGTGTTGCTTACTCTCCTTATAATGTTTTAGCCATGAATCGATCAAGTTATTTTTCTTCTATTGCGACGCTTCCATATCAGATCTGCTCATCTCTACTACCTATGTAACCGTCTTCCAGAGCCTGTACTCGAGAGGCAAAAGGTTGATAAGCTCCGAGTTTGATTTTCGTTTGAATCCATATTAATCCTTAAAATCAGTTTGGCAACTGTGTAAGCAGCAGTTCAAGGAATCAATAATTGTTATTTGGTGTTCAAGTTTCATTTCCAAGCTAAATAGAAGAAAAGAATGTACAAGAAGAGATTGTCACCTGGAGTCGCAACTATCTGATTCACTATTGAAGAAGACGAAGTATGCAAGGGAAATATTTCATGTATTAGATGAGCATTTAACCTAATTTATAAGGATAACAACGTTGCTAGTTGAGGGATTTTTAATAAACAAGTTTGATAAGTAAATAAACAAACTCAAATATAGTTAAGTTTGGCTCGACTTGACTCATTTAAACGGTTAGTTCCGTACAAATGGAATCAACCTTTGGAGCAAAACATACAATATGGATACAGATGCAGCACAACTCTTGTAAAATATAGTTAGAAGAATTATTCATTATCAAACGTGTGGGATGTCTTCAATGGCAATCCAAATGCTAATATCTAGGGTGAAGGAGATAGATCTTATAAAACATTATGACAATAGAATGATCAGTGTTATATTATAAAAAAGAGATCCACAAAGCACCCTTTTCTAGTGTAATTATAGAAGCATGTGAAAAGCCATGTCTATCTATCAAAGCTACAAACCCACATGAGAAACAACAATGAACGTATTGTTGTGTGTGTGTGTTTTTAAAGTTTAGTTTTCCCTTTTAATAATCTTTTTCAAGTTCCCCACGTTTCTAGGTTCGAGTTTACACTACTAATTGAAAAAGTTAAAGTTAAAAATTCTATGTTTTAACTTAAATCTAGTTTCTTACTTTTTTGAACATAATTTATCAAACTAAAAATTAATCTCCTTTATAGTTGAGATCAACCTTAATTTTAGAAATTAGATTAATTCATAACTTCGAACACTATAAAGTAATCTTTATTTAATTTGATTTCAATTTCAAAATTTAAGCCCAATAAAATCACACTTTCTATTTGTAACATATTTTTTGATTGAACTTAGCTACCTTAATCACATTGTTGTTGACAACTATGTTTAAGTGAGAGGTTTATGTTTGACAAGTTGGTTGAATGTGCAAGTTGATTTGGTTAAGCAAATGGGCTAGTAGATGGATCAAATAGCTGAATTACCTAGAGAAAAGGATGGCTAAAATATTTCTAATTTAGGTAGAATCCATTTTAATGTATAATTATATGCTTATTTTGAAGTGAGTGACCTAGAAAATCTGAAAAATAATTTTCAAAGATTATTATTCATTGTTAGTCTACTAATTAAGCAACTTAGTTTGGCCGATTAAGTACTATTGGTCAGCTAAACAAGTTTTGTTTGGTTGAATAAACTCAATGGATATTGATGATTGTATGAGAGTTATTTATTAATTGATATAATGGTGCTTTGATCAACCAAATAATTTTCCAAGTCGACTAATATTTGTAGATAAAATTATATTCAAATTTTAGATATGGGAAAAAGTCATGGATAAAATCAAATTATAATTCTAACTATTAAAAACTCTATAAATAGTTAAGGGTCTTTGCTCAATACACATTCTTTACAAGTTTTTTGTTTTGTTTTGTTTTGAGCAAATACTTTGTAACTCTTTATCTTCTTGTGAATCATTGATATTTTCTCTAGGGTGAGATTGACTTATTTTCTTTTTCTCTCTTCTATATTCTAAATAGAGGGAGCCTAAGTTTTTATCTAGATGTCATTATCTCTTAGATCGGATCCAAGATTTGTAAGACTTGCGGTCACAAGATTTAAAAGGGCATTCTTTCTTGACCACTTGTTGAAGTGAAATTTGTTAGGATCTACTAGATGCTCTAGTTTGTCTAGAGAGGGTGGGAGTGTGCAATCATGCCTTGAGTATGTGTTGGCATGTGGTTTTAATGTTTGAAAAATATTTAAGTTAGGTAGTGATGTTGATCTCATATGTATGTTAATTGTGCAAATAAATTTGACATAGGTTGTAGGTGCAATAATTAAAAGTCCAAGTAGGCACGTAGTATAAACAAAGTCTAGTAGATTGAGGTCAATCAGATGTTAGATAATGTGAGAAAGTCTCAACAAGTTGATGTCAACCAGATGCTAATGTGACAAAGTCTCAACAAGTCGAGGTCAACTAGATGCTAAATAGCAAAGTTCTAATAGATCGAGATCAATTGGATGTTAGATAGTAAAGTCTCAGTGGGTCGATAAGTATAGGATGTTAGGCACGATGAAGTCTCTTGACATGATGAAGCTAGATCTGGAAACATGAAGGCTTTAGATGCAACAAAAGTGTTACTCGCAAGACCACATGCACATTAATTAGAATAAGCAATTACTTGGTTCATAATCTTTAGGGATGCTACATCCAAGGTCTGAGCACAAAAACTTCTGTCCACTATCTTTCTCCCCTTCGGTAAGATGCCGGAGGTGGAGAAATCTCTTACATGAATTATAAATACAAGAGAAGAGAGTAAAACTTATGGTTGTATTTGTGATTGTCGTTGTGTATTTCTTATATATTGTGAACACGAGCTCCTCGTTTCCCTTTATAACCTTTGATCGAATGTTGACATGTCACATTTGGTTGATTGAAAATCCTTATCAGTCGATTAGAAACTACTGACGTGGCAGGTCAATCTCAATCATGAGGTGGTCTTCGCTCATCCTGTAGCTGATATGGCATCCTTCCGGTAGCTCGAAACATGATACCAGTGTACTAGAACCTTGTTAGCTCAGATCAATGCTTTGGATCACTTGCCATGTGTCATTCAATCACTTGACCCTACTTCGATTGCAAAATCTCTTACATCATATCTGCATTGTTGGATCAGCTTCCACATGTCTTCTGATCGTCCAATCCTGATATCCGATCACTCTATCCTAACCCATCATATCCTGCCAAACAGATAATGATAATCTTGTGCATAGGTCGACCAAATCGATTGGTTCGGTCGATCGAAAGATTCGATCGACCGAAATAGTTATTTCGGTCTCTCAAAACCTCATACTTGGGCAACCACACTTGAGTTTGCTAGAACTTTCCTTTGTCAAGATCTGGTCCCCTTGACTTGCTTAGACTTTTCTCTTGCCAAACATCCAGTTCACCTTAACTTGTTTGGACTTTTCCTTGTTGGACATCTGATCATCTTTTACTTGCTTGAATTTTTCTCTTACAAGACATCCGATCAATCTTGACCTGCCTAAATTTTTTCTTTATTAGACATCCGGTCAACCTTGACCTGCATGAATTTTTCCTTTGCCAGACATTAGATCACCCTTGACATGTTTAGACTTTCCCTTATATCTAGGTCAACCTTGACCTGTCACTTGACTGTCAAGAATTTAGCCATCCTTGATTTGCTTGGACTTATTATCAACTGTCAAATATCTAGTCATCTTTGATCTGCTTAGACTTTACACTAACTTTGTTAGACTCTCGTTGAACATATTGATTAAACAAATATTAAAATCTTAGAGATAAATTACACCAACAAAGGCTTCTTGGCACAATAAAGTCTTGGATACATGAAGAACCTCTTGGCATATTAAGGTGAAGTTTTGATAGGAGAGTTGTAAGTGCGCTTGTATTTTGGGAGGAAGGGGAAAGAATGGACTGACTTAGAAATAATAAGTTAGTTGAACATCTAATTCCAATATGATTTTGGAACAATGATTGCGATCGAGCAAGGCTTCAATAAACCCCTAGATGTAAATGAAAATAAGACGGACAAGGACAAATGAAATCACAATCGAAGAAAAAAAAGTATATGGCAGATGAAAGAGCCATATACATTGTCCAATGTGAACTACCCAACAAAGAACTCAGCAAGATACGCAATTATAAAGATGCTAAAGATTTATAAACTAAACTTGTTGAATCGTATGAATAATCTTTGGAATCTAAGTTCACAAAGTAAGACCTACTAAGAACTCAAATGACTCTATGTTCAAGATGAAGGTGGACAAAATTATGCTACAAATTCATGGGCGATATAAAGACGATCCTTTACACCTACATCAAGCACCTTTTTACTGTACACTTTACAATCCAATACACATCTAATTCATCAGTTGCATTGAGGAGAAAAACTTATTCTCTTAGAAAAATTTATCAGACTTGAGAGCATAATTTGGCGAGCCTTGTAATTAAACTCTAGAAGGGAATTAATATTTATTCTTAAATAAAATTCATTTATTCGTGCATTCACACAGATCAATCAATTTGCCAGTGCAATCAGAGACATGATTCAGTACAGACGAAGCGATAATAATCAGTAACATCAACAATAATGAAAAAAAAAAAAGAAGAAAAAGAGAAAGAAGACACATCGAACAAAAGCAAGCCAACAGAGATCGAACTCGCTAAACATGGCAAAAGTAGACGAAATCAAGAAGAAGCGAGCGAGCTAAGCTGTCATCAGCAGTGCCGCCGCCGCCACGGCCATGGTCACCACCACCGACAACCCATTCCTTGCTGCAGCGCTCTCATCGGCGGCCTTCTGATCTGCTGGCTGTTCCTGCGGCCCGGTCGGCGCTAACGCCTTTTTTGACTTCGCTGTTCGAGGGGCCTTCTTCTTCTTGGGGGCCTCGGGCGCCGGTGCCGGAGCGGGCGCCTCCGTGGGCTTGAATAGCTCTGCCGGCCGAAGCACCTCGTCGATGGCGTAGACGGCGAGTGGATCCTTGTCGATGAGCGTGGTGGTGATGGTGGCGACAGTGAACCGCGTCTTGAGGGTCACCTGCTGGCCCTCGTTCTGGACCGTGAGGTTGTAGTTCCTGGCGGTCCCGTCGGTGGCGAGCGTGTTGACGACGCCGTTGCCGGTTCGGAGGGTAGCGACGGAGTAGTAGACGGGCACGGCGTGGTAGAGCAGCAGCGAGAGCTTGGCGTCGGGGGTGAGGTTCTTGAAGGTGGGGAGGAAAGGCTTCATGACCTGGTCGATGGGGCAGAAGGCGGTGAGGCCGCCGTCGACGCTGCTGGCGAACGTCTGCGCCGCGTCGGCGGTGGAGCTGAGGAGGTTAGCGAAGGTGGCGCATCCCTTCCTGGCCATCAGGGAGGTGAGGTTGACGGGCGCATCGGGGGCGGCAGGGGCCTTGGCGGCGAGGGCGCGGCCGCGTGTCGCTGTAGGGGAGACATGGCCAGATCTAGTAGGGCCGGCGGCGGCAGCCTGGAAAAGGAGAAAGCAGAGGAAGAAGAATGAGATGAAGATGGAGTGGCGCAATCTCATTGCGGTAGCAGGGATTCAGAGGGAAGAAGAGAGAAGGGGAGGAGGAAGTAGCTAGCTGCCTCTCAATCGTATGCTACTTTTACAGAGAGAGAGAGAGAGAGGAGCAGATTCTGAATTAAGAATGAAGAGCTGAAGAAGCTCGATGGATTGTAAAAGGTAAAGATCAAACAACAGCCCAACAGTTCGCTGAGTGCTACTGGCAGCGTTGTCGGCAGCCGAAGAAAATATTTTTACAATTTTAATATCTTTAGTTTCCCCACCCCTCAGAAATTTTACTCCAGCAACAAATTCCAGTTCATCAAATAGTGTCGGTAAACCAAATCTAAATCTCCAACGACAGAGATAATTTACCAGCAGCTAATAAAAATGAGGATTTGCTTTGTTTTTTTCTTCTTTAGTTTAATTTAATTGAAAGAAGGTGAGTTGAAGTGGGCACGGGCTTCCGTGATCAGGCATGCTGTACCTGTCTGTGAAAGATGCTTGTCGTCGCGCCGTCCATTTTTGATCGTGCGGTCTGTATTGTGAAATAAATATTGAAGGGAAAAAGAGAGGCGCCGACAGTGAACTGTTAGCGAGACGGTTCCTAATTCCTGTACTGGGATAAATATTGTGCAGAAACAGAAATATTCTGTGAGTCGCACAGATTTCATATCCTTTCATTATTTTTAATTTTTTTTTTAAAAAAATAAATATTCTACAACTAATTCTATTAATTCAAAAGAAAAATAAATAGAAAAGATTTAATACTATTATAATTATAAGAAAAATTAATCTCTTAATATTATTATTCAAATCGAGTACAAGTTTAATATAATTTATTCTACTATTATGTTATTTTCAAAAGATAGAATATTTGAATAGCAATAATAAAATATAAGAATAAAAAAATAATAAAATTGAACAATCGATATATTATTAATAAAGCTTTTGCATATGTTAAGAAAATCAGTATAATCCAAATAATTAGTTAGGAGATCATCTATACTTTTTAATTAATTTTAAGAAAATCATAAAATAAATAATAAAAATTATCTGTCCTTGAGAAATCTTTGTAAATTCTAAATTGATTCTATCAAAGTTATAGGCCATAGTACATGATCTCAATTCAAACAAATAAATATTATAAATCAAGATAATTTCATCTGTAATATTGTAATATGATACAAAATAAGAGAGAAAGAAACAAGTTATATATGAGTTGCAATAGCTCAAAGTAGTCATCAATTAATCTTAAATAATTAGAACTATGATACTATATAATACTCTTTTTGTATTTTTTTCAATATACAATAATTGGAAGGATACAATGACTTGATTATGTATAGTATATATATGTGAAAATTTAAATATCTATTTTTCATCACCAAAAGATGTAAAATAAAAAAGAAGCATAACACATATCCGACTACTAAGTAGTATCTGTTTCTAATACAGGATGTATAGTAATACTGAAAATTATTAAGAGATCACCAATCATGATCAATCATTTATAGAAGTTCATCTGTCTTGATTAAATACTTTTTCTACCCTCATCAAAAGGAATGACCAAAAATAACTAAAATAGGATAATCCTCTACAATCCTTATGAAATCCAAGATTCAATTAGACAAGAATACTGAAGTATTTTTAACTCATCAAATTTAATGCGACTACCTTAAACAGAAATTACTACTACCACCTATCTAAGCGGATTAGACCACAACCATCTCATTTCTTTTTTCACTTGGATGACGCGAAGGTGGTGTAGAGGGGCGTCGGGGTGGTGGGGGCGTCGAGGAGGGTCGACTGCTGCATCTCCAACTCATTCAATTGTTGCTCACGTTCCATTTCAATTATAAGGGGAACTATGAGGATTAGAAAGATGATGCCAGCAATCCACGCGTCCTTTCTGGTGCTACAAAGGAGCTTCTTGGTCATGGTGGCAGCCTTAGCGGCGGCGACGCTATCTCGCGTGATGATCACAAACTCTGAGACGAAGCTTGACATGTAGGAGAGCAAGCCATTAGCTTGCTCTGAAAGCGAACTCTTCAATAGAGACGAAGGAGGAGATTAGGTATTTTTTTGGGAAAAAAATAAAGTGGTTCGGAGTGTTTTTTCTGAATGAATAGTAAAAAGGAAGAGGGGGTATTATGGGTTTATATGTTTATTTTGAAAGTTTTTTTATTTATTTACTATATAAATAAGAGTTTTTGTGTGAATATGGTTCATAAATTTTGTTCGTGAATATTATTTATAAATAATACGCCATCTCTGTTCATTAATATATATTAATGAGCTTAACATAAATATGTTCAAATTTATTTATTTAATTTAATGAATTATTTAAATTTATTTATTTAATTGACCTATTAAATAAATATAAATAAATTCTTATTAAATCAAACACTAAACTTACTTATAAATATTTAATTCATTTATCGTTCATTAGAACTGAACATTTAAAGAAAGAAAATATAAAAAAAACATGAGTGTGACGTCAAGTGGATCTATGTATATGTATGTCTAGGTATCTTACTTCCATAGCTTATCCATACAATTCACCAAGCAGCTAGAATTCCTCCCCCTCGTCTCAGAAATATATATATATATATATATAGTGCTCATATTTTAAAAATATTTTTTTATTATCTATTCATTCATCTCTCAGTCTACTATACAAATAAGTTTTTACTATGTTCGTGGTAGAAAAAACTCTCTATAACTTGTATTATTTTTTTATTGAATAATAAGATATTCATCTCTTTAAACTGATGAATTTTGGAGATGACTGATCCGGCTCAACAAAAATTTCCAACTAGCTACTAGGATAAATGAGAAAATGCTTGGAGAAGTCCATCCAAATGATCAATATTTTTAGGATTGTTGTTCCACTAGCTATTGTTGATGCAATAGAAAGAAATTATGAGTGCAAATGACTTCTAGAAAATTTGACTTAAAGGGAAGGTTGTTGTTGATACACTCATACTATTTAAGTTTGAAAACCAAATTGATTTATTAGACAAAATTAATATTTTGAATCAAATCGATATGATATTCTTACTTGTGTCAAATGTGCAGTTGTAGGAACTTGACAATAATTACAAATGTAGTTTAGTCTGTCTGGCAAATTAAAGTCTAATAGATCTTAGCAGGCATGAAGTCTCAAAAAATGAGCTCCTACCAAGTGAAGTCTTAATAGGTAAAAGAAAATCAGATGTCTAACAAGGAGTCTCGAAAAATGAGTGAGCTCGTAGCAAGTTGAAATCCCAATAGGTTAAAGAGAATTGGATGGCGGGTAAGAAGTTTCGAAGAATAAACACTTAACAGGTTTAAATCTTAGTAGGTTAAGAAGGACTAAATGCTAGGCATGGAGTCTCATAGGTGGAGCTCTTAGCAGATGGAAGTCCTAGAATTGGAACTCCTGATAGTTTGAAGTTCTAGATGTGAATCTCCTAGCAAATGGAAGTCTTAGAATTAGAACTCTTAGCAATTTGAAGTGTAGGATTGGGTGGACTTGCTAGAGGGAGTGAATAATCTACAATAAAAATTAAGAACTTCTCTTGCTACTTACTTAGCAAGGACACACACCAATTAGTTAAATAAAAATAACATAAAATAATAAGAGGCTAGAGGTTTACTTGATTACAACCTGGGTGGTTGTTAATCCAAGGCTGTGGAAAGTGTACTAAGAAAACTCTTTCTTTGACAAAGGTCAAAGGCGGAGAAGCCCCTTACAAAATTGAGCATATAGAAGCTAAAATTGGATTACAGAGTTGAATACCGAGTGTATTGTATTGAACTAAGAGGACGATGCCTCTATTTATAGTAAACTGGTTGATTTGATCGTTTGCTGATGTGGCAGTCATGGGGGCGCCTCCATTGCTTGAGGGTGCCTCCATCATTGCTGACGTGGTTTCATCTCCGCAACGGTTCTTTGGACAATTGAGGCGCCGCTAGCGCCTAAACATCCAAGGCGCCTCCAGCTTCTGATGGGCGAGGTGTCTCCAAGGCAACTGAGACGCCTCCAACGCCTGAACATTCGAGGCATCTCCAAAGCAATAGAGGCGCCTCGAGCGACTGAAATGGTCAACCCGAACCCGTTTGGAGTTGAGCTGATCCGAACCCAACTCCGGTCTTCTCCTCGAGCAAGCTTCCTCCCCGGTTGCTCATCCCTCGGATATGCTGCGGGCATCCTTCTTGCTCCACTAGTATTCTCTTTCGCAGCTCCTCGTCCCTCGGATGCACTGAGCCCATCGACTCCCTTCCCATGTCATCCTTCTTGCTCATTATAACTACTGCTAGACTTCTTGTATTCCTAAGTTCCTGCACACTTAGATACAAGACATCAAATATATAAGACCTAACTTAACTTGATTGATTACATCAAAACTCTCTCTGGGTACTTACAATCTCTCCCTTTTTTGATGTGTATCAACCCGAGTTATAGTTAGGGTAAACAAAATATTAATTTATAAAAATTAACTACATGACAGAAATAATTTTTTTTGCAATTAAGTACAAGCAATAGTTTTGCAATCTTTCCCTTAACTTAACCCCTATAATTTCTCCCACTTTGATCACATCAAAAATATATGTGAATAAATAAAAAAATCGAAAAAAATTCTGAAAATTTTCTTATGGGTTGTACATAGATGCTCAATGGTTTTGTATTTTTACCGAATTTATTTTGCAAACAAAATTATTTTTAAGTTATAAACCTCAGATTTGTCAAAAATAATTTGAAAATTTTATTTTTAATTTTCAAAATTTTTTGACTTTTTTTGAAAATGTTAAACAATATCAATCTGATCAAAGTAAAAAATTTCCATGAGAAAATAATTTTTAGTATAATGAGAAAATACTTTTCTTTATAGAATGAGATATTTTCGAAGAAAAATGCTTAAAAATATGATTTAATGTCGAAAAACCTTATAAATTTTTATGAGCATTCAAAATTTAACGGTTATTTATAGAAAAATAGTTTTTTTTCAAAAACTAATCTCCTAAAAATTTTTGATTTTAAAAATTTAATTTTTGTTATAAAATTCATAGAAAATTCTATAACGGTCAAAAATTTCAAAATTTTTTATGCTACTGAAAACATCATTGTTTATCATAAAAAACTTTAAAACTAAATAAAACCATACAGAAGATCTACGGAAACTAATTTTCCTAATAAAATATTAATAATTAAATAATTTACTTTCTAGCATGCATATAAGGATAATTTAAGCTAGAACAGATTTTGATACCCAAAATAAATTTCTACCTACTGGATTAATCAGGTATTTTCTAGGAATATCATTTATTGAAATTTTTGCAATTTGACCCCTATGATTTCTAAAATACCAATTAAGTCTTCCAAAATATCTAGAATTTTAAATTTGTGATAAGTTTGAATTTGAGTATGCAGAATCCTTTTTCAATATTTCTATTTATTCTTTTAAAATTTTATTTTCTATCTTAAGTTTCTCAAAATCTTCTAATAGGCATGCATAAACTTTCTTTGAATTTACATATTTAGTCCTATTCTTGTATAAAGATTTACTTAACATCTTAATATCATCCTAAAGTTGATTGGAAGAAAGGTTACGTACCTCACTTACCGTATTGGACTCGTAGTTCGAGGCTCCCCCTTCATCGATGCTCTCATCTGAAGTGGCTTCGTCGTCTCTGGTAGGTGGTTTGCCGTCAAAGCTAGTTCGGCGTATTCTTCTGTTTTAGACTCTTCTGAAGATGAGTCGCTCCAAGTCGCTTTGAGATTCTTCTGCTTGGATTTTCTTGAATCTCTTTCATTTTCTTTTTCTTTTACCTTCAATTTGGAACAGTTGTTCTTGATATGCCCTTCTTCATTGTAGTTGTAGCACCTCACTTTTCTTCTTCCTCGAAGAGCTTTTTGGCCTACAACTTATCAAAATTGTTAGATTTAAAAAACTTTTTAAATTTTCTTACCATGTATGCTTCTTCATTTTCGTCAGTTGATGATTCTGAATCTTGTTCGTTCCTCTTTGCTTGCAAGGCTATGTTATGGTTCGAAGTGTCCTTCTCTT
>JBBUKS010000078.1:1614071-1630514 GCA_038050645.1 Hedychium gardnerianum | reverse complement strand
TAATTACTTCTTACATCCTAAAATAGAGAGAATCTACGCCATTGCAAGGGAATACAACCAAGAGATGAAGAAAATAGCAAACTATAACTCAATACATGTAAATATTGAGAAGAAATTTTTTATCCATGAAGTTTGGTGTCGTTAGAGGTGTTCCCTTGCTATGGAGGTGAACAAATCATCGAGGTGGAAGAGCTCTAGTATTTCACCCTAAAGGGAGAACCCTTCCCCAAGGAGAGGGGCTGAACCCCCAAACCAAAGATTCAAAGATTAGAAGAAAAATCCCTTTTTATAGGCAGGGGGTCGGGCCCCTACTTTTTGGGCCACACAGTCATGTCTCTCAGGCATGGCCAACCCATGTCAATGAGGCTAGGCTGAGACACGGCCTGGGGCACGATCGTGCCTCTCAGGCACAGCCAGGGCGTGGGTCTGGTTGGAGTCAATAAACAATTGTGTCTCTCTTAGGCATGGCTCTGGTGTGAAACTTGTTGTAGTAGAGATACAGCCATGCCTCTCAGGCACGACCCTGGCATGAGGACCTTTCTACTCTTCTTATTGAAGCACAATCTGCCTCTTAGGGATGACCCTAGCGTGAAACTAGGGCACGACCGCGCCTGTGAGGCATGACCCTTATTGGAGCTAGGGCACGGTCGTTCCCTCCTAGCATGGCCTGGCTAAAACAAAGGCTCAGTCGTGCCTGTGAGGCACAACCTAGCTATAGCTAAGGAATGGTCATGCTCTCCTAGCACGACCTAGCTGAAGTAGGGGCTCTCCTTTGCTGCTCTTATGTTCATTTTAGCTACATTTTTGCTCCAAATACATCCTATCAATGAAATTAGAGAAAGAGTAGATCTCCGAACAAATAGAGTAATTATGCTGATAAAATGATAAAGTAGGGTGCGATAACGTAAATCATGCTCATGGAATACAAGAAAATGTGTGTCAAATAATTTCTAAAAACATATATAATCTACGCACATCAGGTTCACTCCTCACTCACAGCATCCATTATGAAAATCTCTTTCTTGGAAACTTTCCGGAGGCGGAGAAGCCTCATACAAGCTCAAACACGAGAATACAACAAGAAAACGAGAAAGCAAACACAAATGAAATCGAAAATGACTTTACAATGAAGAACCTTGCTTTGCTTGCTCTTTTCTTGCTTTGATTTGCCTCTTGATAATGGGAAATGCAACAACACTTCTTCTCCAAGCACACGAGAACTGGCATGAAGAGCTCCTCATGAAACACCCTTTTTTAGGGTTCTTCTCGAGATGGAAAACGTCTCCTAATTGATTAGGCTTATCCCCAATCAATTGCTACATCAGACGACCGTTCAAATACTTGCAGAACGGCTCTTTTTCGCCCGTCTAATCGATTGGTGAGTCATATCAATTGATTATCCAATCGATTCTGAAGCTTCTATTCATGAGAGAGAAAACTGCTTAATCAATTACCCAATCTATTTCAACTCCTTCTGTCTTCTCGTAATTTTGGCTTCAATTGATTACCCTAATTGATTGACCGATGCTTAATAGATTAACTAATCGATTCAAAATCCTTTTGTTCGTGAAAGCCTCTTCCAATTGATTGGTTGTTGACACCAATCGATTAGCCAACCCTAACACTCGGATTCCAGGTTTAGAGCTTACCAATCAATTGGTAACCCTAAATTCAGTCTTTTTAAGCCTGAATTCGGGTCTTGCCTGATATCTTGTTGACCTCAACCTATCAGGACTTCCTCTTCCCAACATTTAGTGATTCGTGACCTGCTGGGACTTTTCTTTGTCCAATATCTGGTCAACCTTGACCTATTAGGACTTCACTTAGTTCTCAATTAAATTTGCCTAGTTCCCAACTAGGTGACTTTCACTGCCTGGTTCCCAACCAGGACTTCCATTGCCTAGTCCCGCTATGACTTCCACTACCTGATTCCCAACCAGGACTTCCAGTGCCTAGTTTCTAACTAGGTCTTTCATTGCCTAACCCCGTTAGGACTTGCACTGTCTAGTTCCCAATTAGGACTTCGATTTACCTAACCTCCAGTTAGGCTTCCTGTTGCCTAACTTTCAGTTAGAACTTCACATTTTCCTAACCTCCAGTTAGGACTTTTGTTAGGACCGAAGAAATTTAGATATCTTCATAATGATATGATATTATCCACTTTAGGCCTAAGCTCTTATAGTTTTATTTTTGGGCTTTAGCCAAAAGGTCTCATACCAATGGAGATGTCTTTCCCTTATAAGCCCATGATCTTTCCCATGTGTTTTCAATGTGAGACTTTATTTGCAACCTTGCAACCTCAACAATCTCGCCTCAAACAAAGGACCACAGGGCCCCCCTCGTCCGATCCTCGATCCACTAGGACTTCATGCCCCTCGGTCCACCCGACCTAGTAGGACTGTCTTGCCTAACCACAACTAAGACTTCCTGCCTGATGTTTGGTCCTCTTTGATCCTGACATGGGAGTCCATATTTTCTTTGTTTGAGGTCAACACTCTACTCACATAGTTCGATTAGACTATAGCTCTTGTGCATAGTCGGCGATTAGACATTCTGGCAGTCCGAGCTCTGATACTAACTATTAGGATTGAAGAAATTTAGATATCTCCATAATGGTATGATATTGTCCGCTTTGGGCTTAAGCCCTCATGGTTTTATTTTTGGGCTTTATCCAAAAGGTCTCATACCAATGGGAATGTATTTCCCTTATAAGCCTATGATCTTTCCCATGTATTTTCAATGTAGGACTTTGTTTGCAACCTTGCAACCCCAACAACTTTCACACATCGTCAAGTATCCGGTCAACCTTGACCTACTTGACATCTTTCTCACATATTGTCAAACATCGAAACTCAAGCTCGAGCCAACTTGAGCTTAGTCAAACTGGTCAACCCTAACCCGAGGATGATTACACGAACAATAATGATGCACGCGAAACTCGAGAATCAAGGCAGATTGCGAATGACGTGCATTAAATAGGTGTGGTTGCATTTAAAGGTGCAAATCTCGCTGAAATCTCATTTAAAAGATGGCCACGTGGACGACGCAATCTGGACTAATTCAACCACATAGTAATCCAGTCAGTCAGACTCCCGCCTCCCTCGACTAGAGTTGAAGGGGAGGCATGTGATACGGGAGGTAATTAGGAAGTGTCATGTGGCAAGGAAGTCAAGGGAAGTCAGCAAGGCTGCTAAGATGACATAGGCATGAGCCCGACTCCTTGCGGCCCCAGCTCCTAGTGGTCCCGTCTCTCCATGGTTCCCCTCTCCTGGCGACCCCAACTCTTTGTGGTCTCACCTCTCTGTGGTTCCTCGGCTCCTTGCGGCCCCAACTCCTGGTGGTTCCGCCTCTCCATGGTTCTCCAGCTCCTTGCGGCCCCCGACTCTTCACGGACCCCGGCTAGTCATGGTTTCATGACTCATTGTGACCCCGACTCTTCACGGGCCTCGGCTCATCATGGTTTCCTGACTAATTGTGATCCCGACTCTTCACGAGCTCCGGCTCATTATAGTTTCCCGACTCTCCGTGGTCCTCAGGTTCATACGGTTCCCTCCGTGTGACTTGGAGCTGATAATCGTTGCTCAATAAGAAGTGGGGAACATAGCCGTTACCTCACAAAGAACGTGGGAAACATGGATATTTACTCCGAGCAAATGACTAATGAATGGGGTAATGTAACGAGAAACACAGAACAGGTGGAAGACGAAGACCCCATGCTGATACAACTTTATAAAGGTTCGTCTGCCTCCCAATGCAAAGGTACGTGCACATACACCTTCACAAGCCCTAACTACTATTTATCTTCCCCGCTCTACAAGACTCTAATTTGAGCGTCAGAGTGACAATACTGGGAACTCCTAATCGTCTCTCTAACTCCTGTTCCTTTGTTCCTCCTCTATACATGACCGAAAAATCTCTCTTTGCGAACCTCTCTTGTTGCTTGGTGATCGACGATCAAAGTCAAACATCGATATTAATATATCGATGACTCATCCGTCGACAATCCCAAATAAGATCATACGACAATGAGTTTATCTTGCATTGCCACTAATTCTTTAGGACTCGTGTTATTTGGGTGGAAATATAAGGGATGAAGAAGGAAAAGAGATCAACAAATTATGCATGATTGGGTCACATGTATATTATTTTTAGGATAATTTTAAAAAAAACACCCTTTTCTAAAGCAAAAAATATCTTTTATAAAAGAAAAATCGAAATAACACTTTCATATATTTTTGTCACAAAGATATTTTTATTCCAGTATTATTATAACGGTTAAACTTATTACAATAATAATTATTATACTATATTAAAATAAATCAACTTAATATTTTTAAATTTAAATTGGTTTAGATTACTAGATCATTAGTATATCATCGTAAAAAACTACTAACATAAAATAAAGTCTCAGGTATGTTGAAGAGACGACAATTAGGATTTAATTCTCGTATAAAGTGCACCTATAATAATTAAATTACTGATAAGTTGAGACAGCATATCAAGAATTATCATGTGACATCAAAAATTATCATGTTTTCTGAATTTATTTGATAGACAGAATATAAGATCGATTGTCTATCTCAAAATTAGTCAAATTATAAAATTTAGATACTTAATATAAAAAAAATACTAAGATAAAATGAAAAAAATCACTTTGATTAATGATATTTTTCATCCACTTAAAGTTAATGGAGATATTATAAAACTATATAACTATCTTTTCCCTTTGCTCCATCAAACTCTAGAATATATATTACAACTTACCATCTTATTTTTTATTCTCATACTCATAGATGATTCTCCTATAAGCATAATCAATCAATTGTAAAATCCTCTCTATTTCTATTTAACTCTCTCTATTAAAGTAAAATCTTCTCTATTAAAGTAGACACAAAATAGAAGTTTCAAAAAATACTTTAAAAGAAGAAAAATCCTTATCATAATAACTATTACATTCATTTTCTTGTATGAATAATTGCCAAAAATATCTTTAAACATTTTCAAATTTAAATAAATAAATTTGTTAATCAAAATTTAATTAAAAATTTTAATATTTTTTAAAATAGATATTATTATATAAACTTTACAAAATATAAAATGACAATAAAATTTATAACTAGTTTTAATCTTATATAAATTAAATTCAAATTAATTTTAGAAATAAATTTATTATATTTTCAAAATCTAATAATATCATTATGTGTAGATATATTCAATGTCATTGTATCATTCTAAATTAACTTTTGTAGTAAATTTAAAC
The DNA here is from genome assembly GCA_038050645.1 of Hedychium gardnerianum. Taxonomy (NCBI): domain Eukaryota; kingdom Viridiplantae; phylum Streptophyta; class Magnoliopsida; order Zingiberales; family Zingiberaceae; genus Hedychium; species Hedychium gardnerianum. Next base: position 1,625,254 of record JBBUKS010000078.1, on the reverse strand, counting down.
TGATCAAATTTTTCAAACAAGCATTGCGTTATATTCCTTAGAGCCTTTGTAGTCATTATTATATGCTCATTTTATTTTTGAAATACCTTGAAATCTTTGAAATTATTTTATGCTATTATTTTGATTGTTTTTTTTTCAATCTTTGAAAGTTATCTAGCAATTTTGGGTCAAAATTATTAGATGGTTATAAAGCACGTAAGACCAAAACTAGGGAGCCATTTCGAAAAGTAACAAACTTTGAAGAGTGAACTAGAACTTTCCTTAAACTATGCCCATGTGTGAGGCTTGCAAAAACATTGTCTTCTTCAATTGGCATCCTCCTCCTTCTCCATGAACCAAAGGCCAAAACTTAGGGCCCCTCTTTGCACACGAAGTCAAATTCTCATCATATATGATCGACTCTTCTTTTGATCTTTTTCATCACATCAAGCCAAATTTTTAAAGAGCACCTTTAAATTTCTTTTATTCTTAATGGATGCTTTATACTTTTTAATTATCCAAAATTTATCTTATATCAGAAAGAAAATAATTCAAATATTTTTCTCTACATTCTCACCCATCTTGAGCCCAAAAAGGTTCGACCATTGTAAGGGACCATTCAGAATATGACATCCAATCTGACTTGAATGTGACTTAACTATTCGAAGATGCATGGACTTGATCCATTGTTGCATCCATTGGGGTGTGCCCGCCACCACCCAACCGTATGCTCTCGGGCTCATCAACGATGACAACAATGGAGGGAGAGGAAGAGGTGATACGGCACTGAGACTATGCTTCTTCTTCGCTCTTTTTTATTTTTCTCTAATTCCAAAGGCGATTTTAGATTAAAAAAAAATAATTTTCAAAAAAATTAAATATTAATATAAATTAATTTTCTCAATCCAAAATTTTTAATTTTAAATTAAAAAAAAATTAAAAAATTTAATCTTAATTCATGATTTAATTCGTTTTAAATTGATTAAATTATTTAAATTTTAAACTTGATTTGATCATAATTTAACTAAATCAATCTCAATTAATCCTTATCTTCGTACCTATCCGTTGGATTTATTTCGAACTTGATTTAATTTTAATTTAATATTTCTCATTTCGTGTTCTATAATTTAATTCATCCGTTTATTATTATATATTTTATTTTTAATATTCAATACTTAATATTTTAAGACACGATATTTTCTTGTAAAAGTGATACCAATGAATATGTTAGGTCATGGTCTTTTTAAATATATGATTAATTTTTATTTTTCAACGATGAATAATAATGAATTAATAGGTCAAAATAATTGTAAGAATTTTCAAAAATATATACCAAATACATGCCGTGTCTATAATAGCGTCTTAAGGTAATGATCATACATCTTGGTGGAGCATAGGAGGGAAAGAAAAAAAATGAAAAGGAGGCAAAAGAAAGATGGGTATTTAGTTTTAGGATTTAAAATTTTAAGATGAGAGGGAGAGTCTGAGAGGAGGGTATTTAGGATAAATAAAATATAAGGTATCTGTTAAAAATAAAAAACTCAAAGGCTATTTTGAAAATTGAACCTTTGTCCTTAACAGATGGTGTCCTACAACCTTTGAAATAATTCAAATGATTCATCAAGCCTCCAAGGTAGCCCCCTGCATGATCAAGTTAATCCTCATATGATAGAATCATCATATTTAAGTAAAGATTAAATCTCAACAAAAGCTATCAATATATCTTCTCATAGGAAGGTTCACTTCGATTTCTTAATTTACTCTCTATGGATGATTATGAAATCAGTCGTGCGGAGTGCCCAGGATCAACATATGACCTTTTGCCATATTTATATCAAGCCGCTAAGCACCTTTTGCTCCAATCAACACCAATTATCCCAATCAAATCCTACCAACTTAACATGTTCAAGAACAACTCCTCGATTGATTGCCTACACGAGATAGGAAGGACTATATGGAGAATAGGAGATGCATCTTTTATAGTTTGGAGGAGATACAAGAACATGTGTTCTTCATATGTGGATCAATCAGTCAATTGTAGGAGCGGATTAAATGATGATTAAATGTCAACACTTACCAAAGGATGTTACGGGTCTTCAGATTTCATTATCGAAGGACTAATGATTTGGTAAAGGTCCAACACCTTATCATGTCAGCTATGATTCACTATGTATATCAGACATGGAACCAAAGCATATTTAAAGAAGAGTGTTTCGATGTAGAGGTGGTATTTAGGAAAATACTAAATCTAACAATTTGTCAAACATAAGTAGCTCTCCTAGAATAACATTGTACATTTTACTTCCTGTATATGCATATTTATCGTTCATCAAAAAAAATAAAAAAGAACAACTCCTAAATTCAGGATATCTTAGAATAACTCCTAAACTCAAGAAGGAACCCTTTTAGTTAATTGTCACTCCACCATGACTGGCAACAAGACAAACTGACCAGCACTGAGTTCCCATTAGGAATTTTTACTGAACATTTTTGTCTCACTCAGTAACTGCCTTTCCTGCATAGTAAACAAGTGATTGAACATGAACAGTCATCTTCCAGAATGAGCCCCAACCTCATCCTTAACCTTACCAGTTGCCACCTTGATCTGTCAAAGACAGAACAGAGATTTCAGACATTCACATGTTCCCTGCTACATTAAGATTCCTACAAGGTATACAATGGTTGCATCTCAAGGTGGACCTGAAAGTTGAAGATCTGATTTCCTTTTGAATGTCATTTCATCCAATCTGGTCATAGAAATTTGCTGCATGTCATGGTTTACAGATACAATAACAAAAGAAAGAATCATCACTGGATCAAAGATTTATCTTAGTTGTTTTTTCCCTTGGTTCATCACACTTTTGACTCCATTTTTGCAGCAGAGGAAAGGCAGAGTCCAGAGTGAGCATAAATGGCATTCAAAGAATACGAATGGCAGAAACATAATGCACAACTGATCATTGAAACAATGTCGATGAATTAAATCTTCCTGAGGAAGGTTACTTTCCCTTTTTCACTATATTTTTTTCTCCATTTTTTTTGGTTTAGCTAGTTGTTTTTAGCCCCAAGGGCTTGATACAAGCTAAAAGAAAAAAATGAAGATCAACTACAGCAGTATGAAGCATCAGTTCAACTAGTTGCCTCGGTTCCGGATTCATGTTTTTTGCTCTTTCAACAACCGGTTTGTGCTTGTTTCAATCGCAAGGAACGAGTAGTTTTTCTTCAAAATTTTAGACAAAATTCTGCTGAATGCCCCCATTAACCAAACCGTGCTAGTCAGAAGCACAGAAAATCCTACATTGCAGTTTAGGGTGTATTATGACATATTTTCCTCCTCTTGACAGACGGAGAATCACGACAACATGATGCAAATGAACTGGCAACTGTGTCATCACTCTTGTAACTCAAGCATGCAGCGTCCAACACTCCAATTGGGCTTTGTGGTATGGTTGTAGCCGATGAGCTAGCAAGTTCATGTGGCATATTCCTCGTTCCTATCGAGTCTTGTATCATTTTATAACATCTTAAGACTCTTTCCTGGCAAAATAATCATAGCACAAAATCAGGCAAGAAGTCAAACATCTTTTAAGAGCGATCAGGGGGTTCGCTACCGAAATACTAATCCAAAGAGAATTAGAAGATCAAATTGTATGTACCTTAACCACATGGAAACAACATGAAAAAGCCTTTTCAAATTCCACAATCTTGAGTTCAACCGAAGCAAACAGCGCAACAGCTGCGGCAATTTCAGAAGGTCTGAATTCCAAGAAATCAATCCCTGAATGGCATTGACTCACTCTAGTCATGTAATTCAATCCACCCAACGAATATAAACCACATTGGTACAATTTTATGCAAGGAGATGATGTACCTCTAATCGTGTTTATTGTTAATTCCACAGAATGAGACACCAAAAGTTTGCTCGGGGCACTACCACCATTGAACTTATGGAGAAAGAAATCGATGTAAGAGAAAGGAGTAACTGCTTGCATCTTCCATTTGAGGGTACTAAGCATCAGCAGCTCCATTCTCTGGATAGTCCTGGATTCAAATACATATTTTGCATCCCCTACCTTCACGAAACAATTCACAAACGATTCACAACAAATTCACGATCAGAGAAGACCTTATGGAGTTTTTTTCGTAAGACTGTTTCTCACTTGCAAGTCCAGAGATAGAGGGATTTCACTTTCCTCCATCTTGGCAGCCAAAGACAAGCATGCCACAGATAATAGTTGTATCATCCAAGCCTTGTCCCTCTAGGATAAAAAAATGGAAAAGGAATTATATTAATAAGATTCTTTCATTCAACCAAAAAGGAATGATTTCACAGGTGAAACAACACATTAAAGAATGAATAGATGCAATGTATCTGCAAAGATCAGATTACAGACAATTGGGGAAGTTCTTACTGGCAGCTCATTGGCAGAGAGGAATCGATCCAAGTAATTAACAGCTATATATGCACTAAGTGGCCCAAAGTTGTAATGGGCATGAGCCTGTTCGACATACAATAACATTCAGTAATCACATTTTGCAGCTAGATTAGCAAATTTTGACAAGAGAATAGCATGAAATATATCAAAATGACAGATAAACTGAAAGGGGAATAAAAATATGTCAGCTTGTAGTGAGATTGTTAAGAAATCTACAGAAAACAAGAGCCGATCATTAAGAATCACAAACGATGAGTAAAAAACAGTAAGATTAAGGATCAAAAGAACCACACTGACCGTAGTGGCTAGAAACAGAAAACAAGAGCCGATCAAGAACTGTTTTTTCTAATGAGAAAATTATGAAAAGAAAAGATCGTTATAAATCCAACCAAAGAAAAGGGCGACCTTGCAAATCCAATCAATGGCATCTCTCCTGATAGCCAAATCTAATGCCCCGGACCGCAGCCTCTCGGCGTAGTCCTCCCTCGGCATATGCTCAGCTTCTCTCTCAACAAGCAAGCCCACGCACTCATCCGATTGAACAGGGAAGTCCACGAGGAAATCCCCATAAAAATCGCAACTTTTTGCTTCTGAAACCCAACCACACCCGAACCCACCCCGTTCCTCATCATCGTCGTCAAAACCCAGGATGCTACTGTTGTCCTCGGCGCAGAGGAGGATAGATGCAGCGCATTCATAGTTTGAAGCCATAGATTCAAGAAAGATGTTATCTTTGCAGTGATAAGGGAGCCCTCGTTCCTATTCCTCTCCTCTCCTCCTCAAAGATGACTCCTTTCCACGTAAAAACTCAAAATGAGCTCAGTGACAGCAGTATTCAGGAGGGCGACAGAGGAGGAGAGGAGGCAGGCAACTCACAGCTGTTGCACAGAGAGGAAAGGAGGGGTTTTGTAGGGCATTCGTGGGGGAAGGGAGAGAGGAGCATTTAGGGAAGGGAGTGCAAATGGCAGGCAAGAATATTAAAAAAGAGAATTGAATAGAGGATGAGAAATTGAGGGAAGGAACACAGAAATAATATGTTTCCGTTTTTGTTTCTGTTTTTGTTTTTTGGCTGCGTGCTAGGGTTTGGCTTATGATTCACAGTATTCCCAAAACCAGACTACAAGCCAGTTCAACTCATTAGTTGGGGAATCAGTGAAGTGAAATCATCTTATCGATTTAACAAAAGATTTTATACCAATTAACCAAAGAGGGCATTTACAATTATAGAATTTTCAAAAAGCATACTCAACTTTCAAAATTTTCAAAACACGTATGTGTTTCCATTTTACTTCTTCCGCAACTACTGTGATGTTGTATTTAAAGAATAAACTATAATGTTAAATTTCAAAAAATAATAGCATCGTGATATTGAATTTCAAAGAACAGAATGATACTGATTTTAAGATTTATGTAGGATCAAAGTGAAATTTAAACCAAAGAAAGACAAACGAGATCATAAATGAGGTTTTGTTCGATCAAATCTTATGCAAGCTTGAGAGTGCTCGAATCTAAAGGAATTTTGGAATAAGATAGTTAACCCATGAGAAATCTTTGAAAGTACTATAAATTCCTAGAATTAAATTGATTGAGAAAAAGAAAAAGAAAAAATCAAGAGTACAGGTTGAAGAGGAGCAAGTTCTTGAATCGAACGACTTACAAGTTCAGGAAAACATGAAGTTTGTCATGGCCCAAAATTGCGAATAGATTGATTAATTGGGATTTGGGAAGATGAGTAAAATTAAGAACTTACGACAAAGATATAGGAAAGTTAGACTAAGGCTACCTCAACAAACATGCTAGTGGGCATAAGAACCCTAGGATTAAGAATATTAAGTTAGAAAGGAAAAGTTTTGAGATCAAAGTTTGATGATATTAGAACGACCCTAGAGAGATTCACAAATGGATCTAAAAATTTAGATATGATATTACGGAGGCAAAGACCTTATTTGACAAGAAGACTTTGAATTTTGATTTTTAAGAGTAGTTTGTCGTTGGCTTTAATTGCTTTCCATGGATCGGATGTTGGATTTAATTATCCTTTAAGGTGAGCTTACATGCGATTTAAAGACTTGCGATACTAAAATTCGTTAAGTGATCTAACTTAAGTTATTGGGTTTCGGGTTATTGAATGTGAATCCTATATGTGTAGAACCCTTTAGCCTAATCCGTTATCATTTATGGGATGATAACGGATTGATTGCCTATATAAGGGGAGGTCCCCAAGGGTTTATGGCATCTTCTTGAGACATCTCTTAGTTCTCCATTAGACTAAGAGAATTCGGCGCCGTCAACCCTAAGCCCCTTGGAAGATCTTCCTATTTGCTTTCGATTCTTCTTCTTTCTCAGGGGATCTATTTGGACAACGCTAAAGGCAAGGACTATGGCTCTACAATCAGGTTTTTTGTCGATTTTAGTTTATATACTTATTTTGCTATGCCATGATAAGAAGAAACTAGATTCATGCTTATGTTCTTATTTTTTCCTATATGAATTCTTATTTCGGTCATCTAAAATTCATGCGGCTTAGGATTTTACAAGAACTAACAGGCTAACGAATGTGTGAGGTTCTTTCATCACTTACTTGGAAAAAAAGGTGCAATGCAATCCTATGGACAACTCCAACTTCCCTGGACGACAACTAAATTCAAGTCAAGCAGCCGAACTAGTCAAGGTTTTCACTATGGAAGAGATCAAAGCCGCCCTTATGGACATTGGAAGTGATAAGGTTGCAGGTCCGGATGGGTTTGGTGTCAAATTCTTTACCGCCACATGGAATACAATTGGGACGGATTTTATAGCAGCGGTTTAGGAGTTCTTTCACTCAAGGAAACTGCTTAAGCAATGGAATCACTTTTTGATTGTCTTAGTTCCCAAAGCTAACCATGCCTCGAGGGTTGCAGATTATTAGCTGATTGCTTGCTGCAATATTTTCTACAAGGTAATAGTAAAAGTCTTGGTCGACTGGTTAGCTCTGATTTTGGGCAGCTTACTGGATCCGACACAAGCAACTTTCATGCAGGGGAGTTCTATAGGAGAAAGCATCAACTTGGCATAGAAATTAATTTAGAAATATGCTCGCAAATAGGGTCATAAATAAGCTAAGCCAAGCTGAGCTTTAGGGTGTTCAAGGTTGTTTGATAAGGTAACCGAGCCAAGTCAAATCAAGCCTAAAATAAACCAAGCTTTTGAAATGATTGTTCAAGCTTGACTTGGTTTATTTTTTATAAACTTGAGATTGTTTGAAGCTTAACTTGAGCTTAGTTCGTTTAGATGTTATCGAGCTTTCAATTCAAGCTTGGCTTGAGCTTGGCTCGTTTAGATGTTATCGAGCTTTCAATTCAAGCTTATTTGATTATTTTATTGGTTATTAAGCTTGATAATTTAAACTTAATTATTATTATTATTATTATTATTATTATTTATTTAGCATGTTGATAAGAATTTTATTAATAAACATGATTTGTGAACATTATTCACGAACATTATTCACGAACGTTAACGAGCTAAATACATATGTATTTAAGCTTGTTTATTTAGTTTAACGAGTTTTGTTTGTTTAATTAATCTTATGTATATTGAACGAACATAAACAAGCTTTTAGCATGTCGAACATCAACCTTGTTCACGAACGTTTGGTTCATTTACAACCCTACTCGCAAAAGAATATCGCCAAGATGCATGTTAAAGTTGACTTGCAAAAGACATTTGACACAATGGATTGAGACTTCCTCTTATCGACTCTTGTTGGTTTTGGTATCCCCCAACAATTTCGAGGATGGATCATGGAGCGTGTGGCCACGATCTCTGATTCTATCTCCATGAATGGAGGACTTCACGGATTCTTTAGTGGGAGGTGGGGCTTAAGACAAGGTGACCCCCTATTACCTCTATTGTTTGGTTTGTGTCTTGAGGTGTTATCGAGAAGGATTAAGGAGGCTTCCTTGCTGCCTTCATTTCACTTCCACCGCATGTGTAAAGATACTCAGTCACACATTTTGCATACGTTGATGACCTATTATTGTTTGCAAGAGCGGATGTAACCTCAATCTCAGTTTTAGTGGGTTGCTTGAAGCAATTCGGAGATGAAGCCGAGCTAAGGAACAATCCCTTGAAATCTAACATGCATATGGCAGGAGTAGAGGGTAACCTGAAGGCTCAATTGCTTCAGATTATCGATTTTCAAGAAGGCACTTTTCCCTTTCAGGACTTGGGTATTCCTCTCGCAATGGAAAAATTAAGAATTGCTAACTATGGGCCTTTACTTGATGCAATAGCAAAAAAGATAAATGCTTGGCCAAAACATACATTATCATACGCGAGACAAATGGAATTTGTAAGATCGGTTCTTCAAGGGGTTGAGTGTTATTGACTTTTCATTCTTCGAATACCCGGAGGAGTTATTGAGAAGGTTTATAGCATATGTTGAATGTTTGTACGGTCTTCTAAGCACCCCCCGATATCATGGGCCAAAATTTGTTTGTCAAAGCATGAAGGAGGATATGGACTTCGGGACTTACAAACTTGAAATAATGCCCTATTGAGCAAGACGCTTTGGAACATTCAGTCCAAGACGGATTCGCTATGGGTAAGATGGGTACATTATCATTACATTAAAGGAGTAGATTTTTGGCAATGGAAGGTAAAACCCTCGGATTCTCCCTTGATTAAACATCTTGTTGGCATTCGAGACCAAATGGTATAGCAACTGCACGATCAAGGGGTAGTGAATATGGCATTGCTCGATTGGTTCGCAGCAAGTGCAAACGGAACTGCGACAGCATATGACTTCTTCAGGCCACGAGGGCCCTTGGTAACCTGGGCATCAGTGGTATGGAGACTTGGGATCATGCCCAAAATTGATTTATTGTTTGGTTGCTTCCATAGGGGAGGATACGGATGATGGACAAATTACCTTATGAGTCATATAAACTATACGGACGACGGACAAATTACCTTATGAATCATACAAACTATGTGCTTTGTGTTGGCAGCAAGATGAATCAAATGCCCATATCTTTTTCGAATGCCCCATCACTCATGCTCTTTGGAACAAGGTAAAGCAATGGCTTGACAAGAGATTTGAGGCCTGGACATGTGATAAGTTATTTCAAATTCTTCAACGTCACTACAAAGGGAGCAGCCACATAATAAAGGCAAGACACCTTGTTATTTCCTGCATGATTTATGTCTTATGGGAAACTCGTAACAGATGCCATTTTGAGGATTAATTACTTGATATTGATAGGATGTTCTGCAAACTACAGATACATGTGTATCGGTTTGTGGATCTTCAATGATTGCATACTCTTGATTGTGTGTCCTTGATTGTATCTCTTGAGACATTCATGGTCCTCAGACTCTCCGTCCATGACCTATGATCCTTCATATGGATCACTTTCAAAATTCTCTATACTTTCTAATTGGTGCTGTGGAAATAGTTCGGATCGTTAGAGGGGAGGGATGAATAGAGACCTAAAAAAAAATATCATCAATATACTATTCACCCTTTCCTTCTAGCAATCCAAATTGCTTCCACATCACTAACACTTTCTCTTCATTTAAGTGGTAAAATTGGCAAAAACTTCTTGTCAGATTGTCAAAATAGGTACAAAAGGCTTACAACCAAGGTGGGATTTTGGCAATGAGGTTCAACGAAAATAACAATAACATAAAGCTCTTTCTCAATCTATTGTTTTGTTGTTCATGACATTTAGACTTTCTTTTTAAAGTCTCATTCACGCAATGAAATCTTGACATGTACTGACGTGGTACTCATCAGTTGACCAATTTGTTCGATTCGAATGGATCACAATTGTTTCCTGTCCTTGATGATGGTTTCATGATAAAAGATGAAACATTCGCTCCCAGTATTTTCGTCAATCCATTTCAAAATTAACATGAAAAATATAAATCACAGTACCTATTAATCTGAACAGTGACTAGTACATAAGGGGATGATGATTTCATCCACGATACTAGTCATAGTCACTAGTCAACTTGTCTTCGCCAAATATAATGTCCCATATTTCCTTTAACGATTGATCCATCCAACCTATGTATCTAAAAAGATTATAATGACCAACTTTGAGTGAAAGGTTAGTCGGAATCATTATTGTCTTGATATACCTCAAAGAAGAGGAAAGGCATTAACGATTATCTAGTCACACTTTGATATCTAAGATGATACGATGAAGGAAGATTTAAAATAAATAGTATTTAAATGATATAGCTGTGTGATGCAAATTTATCATCAGAGTATCAACACGAATACGCCCCATTTAAATGATATAGTTGTGCTTTGAGCCAGGGGCGAAGCTAGGGTAGGCGCGGTCGCTCGTGCTACTTGACAAAACAGCAATGTGACAGTCATGCCGTCTCACGAGCGACTGCTACCCACCAAATAGCAATGTGGTCGTGCAAGGCAGCGGCCGCTCGCAAGGTAGTCATGTCGTTGCCTTGCGGGCAATGGCCGCTTCATGAGCGGTCGCGTTGTGAAGAAACTTCAACATTGCTTTGGACGACGTGTCAATCACGACCTTGAACTTGGGCAAGGAGTTGACTAATGTTATCGAAGCTAAGCAGGTTGCTGCCCAGGAAGAAGAGCGCACAAAATTCATCGTCGAAAAGGCCGAGCAAGATACAAAGAGATCTGTATCATAGCACAGATAATTACATTATTTTCATATGCTAATTTTGTAAGGAATTCTAGGGCGCTAAACACGCAAATGCGCAGCGGAAAGCCCTAGATCCTTTGCCACCGGATCCGTG
>JBBUKS010000078.1:1598712-1613971 GCA_038050645.1 Hedychium gardnerianum | reverse complement strand
TGGGAGAAAATTGCTTGGTTCGATGATCACAATAGAACCAAGCAATTTTCTCCAATGTGACCAAAAATTCCATAGATTTCACAAGACATATTAATAGCATATGTTGGGCTTATACTCAATGAATCTAACTATTTGCTCATGGCATCTAATCGTGCAGCCATAAAATCCACAGAATTTATCGAGTGCATCCCCGGAGTTTGTACATGGACGCTTCTCTCGGTAGCCCATTAATGATGGTTGAAAGCAACACTTTCTATAATATCTTCGGCTTCTTCTAGTGTCTTGATCATAATGGCTCCCCCAGCAGCCAAGTCAAGTGAAACCTTTGCAGCATATGAAATCCCGTTATAGAATGTATGAATAATCATCCATCTCTCAAGCCCATGGTATGGGCATTGCAACAATAAGCTCTTAAAATGATCCCATGCCTCAAATAATGACTCCCCATTCTTTTCTATGAAATTCATGATAAGGTGTCGCATGTGAGCAGTTTTGCTAGGTGGGTAAGATTTGCACAAAAATTTCAGTTCGTACTACTCCCAAGTTGCAATGTTCTCTGAAGGAAGCGATGAAAAACAAATCTTGGCTTTGTCTCTTAATGAAAATGAGAATATCATGAGGCTTATTGCATTAGTAGAAACCCCATTTTGTTTTGATGTTGTACACATTTTTAAATTTTTTGCCAAATGTAGATTTGGATCTTCCATGGGAGTTCCACCAAATTGGCATTGTTGAACCATATGTATCAAAGATGGCTTTAGTTCAAAGTTGTTTGCCTCAATTGTAGGTCTTACAATGTTAGATCTCAGTCCTATCAAATTTGGGACTACATAATCTCCAAGTAGTCGGTTGTTGTTTGCTATAACAAGGTTTTAGGGTGTCTGCTTTTGATCAATTGTTCTTTGCTCAATTAGTCTTCGATGAAATGTTCGATTAATCTTTGAATCAATTGGAAATAAATGCCCTACCCTTGTGGTTCTTTGCATGAACTGAATTTATATTCCTGAAAAAGGAAAAGAAGCAATGTTAAGAAATGTGAAAACAAATACAAGTGTAAAATAATAAAGAAAAATAGTCTAATCCAATTAATTTGCAATTCACTAATATCAACAAAAACTACTCCCCAACAATGACGCAAAAAATTTGATGTGGTGCAATCCGCAAGTGCACAAAATGTCGTCAATTAATAAAAGATCAAATCCATAGGGAATTGTGGTTAAGTACTAGTAGACTAAACAAATTCGATAATCTAGACTAATCATGAGTTGGGTTGTGAAAGAGAAAAAGATCCAAGAGAAGATATCATAGAATTAGGTTAGGGGAGAGAGAATTGATCTAGATGAGAGAAAGGAAGGAAAGAGAGTGATTCGAGAGAAATTTATGAGAAAAAAGATTCTAGGACTTTGATTTCACCTAAATGATTGTAAACACTAAATCTATATTTAATTTCCTATCCTCAACGGTTATTTATGTAGGTAGACTATCCTATGTATTTGATGTAAACTTTTGAAACTACACCGGCGTTTTCGTTCCAATTAGTCATCTACTTTCAGAGCGACAAAGTTGAGGGGTTGCTTTCCTAAGGAGATCCCTGTCACATAGTCCCACAACCCCTGAGATGCCTCCTCCTATTGTATGGAAACAAATTTGAACTGATCCATTGAGAAATATGATAGTCTATTGCTCTTCGTGGCATACCGATCTACTTTTGTAGGTGACTCTACATGTCTCGGGTTTCTACGGGTCACAAAATTGGATTTTCCTTTTGGTTCATCCCCAAATCCTCGTGGGAGACAAATCTTATGCTTTTGGCATCAAGATTGCTTCAATTAGTAGATCCGGACAACAAACACACATATCATTGAAGAAGAAATAATTCAAACTCTATAGATTAAATAAGTAGTGTCTACATATCAATAGGGCTACACCCTAATCCTAGAATCAAGAGACTACTCCATGAATTCGGAGCTACAACTAGAAAACATCATGTATACAAGTTGCAATCAAGACAATTCAGAAATGAGGAAGAAAAGCTTAGTCTCGATGTAATGGATCATCTCCGGTTGCTCTTCGATGTGAAATCTGGGTGTTAGGCATTGGAATTCTCTCAAATCTACTCTCCTGTGGCCCTGCCCCCTTGTGTCGAGCACTGTGACTATTGGCAGACAATGACACGGGCCGTGTCGATTAACATAGCCCGCCCGTGGAAGAAATCAGTAAACTTTGTAAGTTTGGCATGGCCCTTGCCGACTAGCACGAGCCCCTCGTGGTGCCCGCTAGAAAAATTGGGAAATCAGGCACGACTTGTGCCGGTTGACACGACCCGTGCCAACTGGCATGGGCTGCCTGTGGTGAGATTTGAGGCAATTGAGAAGTTTAGCATGGCCCGTGCTGGCTGGCACGAGCGGTTTGTGGTGCCCCCTATAGAAGACTGAGATTTGGGCGCAGCCCATGCCAAATGACATGGGTCACCCGTGGTGACTGTTAGAAAGGCCTAAAAATGGGGCACAACCCATGCCGGCTGACACGATCCCCCCGTGGTGAACATTGTAAGCTTTAGGAAATGTGGCACGACATCAGCAATTTGGCCACAGCCGTGACAGCCGGTCTTCTCTTTGAAAGTTATTTTTGAATCCCGTTTTGACTCCTTTTCGAGCCCTATCAAGAAAAATAAACAAGAGTAGCTCTTCAAAGTTGAAAAGTATCAAAATAAAGCATGAATAGGTGAAAATATGGAATACATGCACAAGAAATGGGATAAAATGTGTGTCGAACTATAACAAAAACCCTATATGAAATACACACATTAGGCACCATGACCGGAGCCCCCTTTTGGAAAGCGGTCGTACTAGTGAGGTTTCCTTGAAAAGAGGCCTCGAGTTTGAATAGGTACGTTGGTATAATTCCAAAAGTATATTGATAATTCTGGATAGTTCCACCTACACATAAATAAACATCGAGATAGAAAATTAAACAATACTTTGGATGTCAACAAACATTAAAACCGAAGACCTATAATCATTTTCCCCCAATCCAGATTTCTCTCTTAACCATTTGCTTGCTCTTGACCTCAATTGCTCTAGACCATCTCTCATCTCTCTCTCATCAACAAGAACAACTTCGATTCTCTAGATAACAAGCTTCACAAACTCAATCAGTACTTAATCAACAGTTCTTGTGGGATCAATATTTTATTACTTGATGACAATTGTGCACTTTCGGATTGTAATCACATTAGTTAACTTCAGCTAGTTCCACTTGACTAGATGCACCTGGTGGGGTACTCCATACCCAACCTAGATTTGTACCTAACCAATCTTTCTAGAATACTATCAACTAAACCCACTCTGATACCAAATTATAGAATCGAACTCAACGCTATATAAATATACAGTCATCTTTTGTTTTTGGTTTGCTTTTCTGTTCATATGGAATTTTGGAGTTTTGTTAAAATATTAATTATGTTTACCTTATGTAGTTTTAGTATGTACACATGATCATGCATACATGCATTAGCATTTTAGTAACTTAGCAATTTTTATATTGCAATGATACTTGGTTTAGGTGAACTGAGTTATGATGCTAGTTTTTCTCATATTGTCACTAAGGGTACCGTCCGGTTTAGTGAAAAAATATACTCTCGGTCAAGTTTTTCCAATTGCATTCAAATTTTATTATTTTCCTTCTCTCTTTTAATATTGTAATCACCCATTGAAAGAGGTTTATCCACTCCGACACGTTACTGAAGAGGAGAAAGATAGTGGACAAACACTTTTGTGCATATGCATTAGAGTAGCAACCTAGTGTTGTGAACCAAATAAATAAGGGTTTACATTTTTTATGTGTCTATTTATTTTAATAAATACGTGTGTGTCCTTGATAAAGAAGTTAGCAAGTGAAAAAAAAATCTTAATTTGTAGGTACGTTATTCACCCCCCCCCCCTCTATCTCCTTTTTGAGCCATCAACTCCCTTTCCCATCCACACTAATTGGACTTAAACATTGGAGAGGATTTGTCTTGGACACATGAGGCACCTTCTAACATATGTTATTCGACAATTTACTATACCGCATGGCAAACTTTGGGTATTACCTAAATCATGTACCGAAGTTTGAAAATTCCAAAATCATGTAACCATTTAAAATTCCAAAATCATGTAACCATTTCTGAGTTTTACCCCTCGCCCCTTCCATATGCTAGTCCAAATCAATTTGCCAGTTGAGTTACTGTTACCAATCGATTGATATAGTGAGAGCAATTAATTGATAATAGTAACTTAATGTGCATTTCATCCATAGTTTTTAGTATTATTTTGCATGCATTTATTTCATCACATGAGCATGTCTTGCATACTTTCGTCTCCTTTTTATTAATTTCACTCTTTGCGCTTGGAGAACTGTTCTTTACACTTTTTGAATGAAAGGACGCAAAATCAGATCTTAATCAGAGCTAAAAACACTTGGAATGTAAATTCAAAGCAAGGAACATGCTCTAGTTGTGTCCTATGACACTGGTGTGTTCCTCCAACTAAAGTTAGATGTGAAATGGAGCAGCTATGGAGGTTACAAAACTTGACACGGGCTGGTCGTAGCCCTAGGCATGGTCGTGCCCCTTTTGTCGTGGAGACATATTGGGCACCGCCTGACACACCCAGGACATGCCCACTGGCATGACCATGTTCAACAAATCATAGTGAGACACTGTCTGGCCTTGCCCACTGGCACGACCATGTCTGACACCCCATCTTTTGTCACTTGGAGCGGCATGGCTTGGTCATGCCTCCCAGTACAGTAGTGGCTCGTAGGCAGTGCCCCGTTATTTTTGAAAGATTGCAACAGATTTAGACGTGTTTGGAGGGCTATAAAAATCCCCAAGAGGCTCTTGTTCAAGGGAAGAGGTATTTCCTTGTAATAGGGAACCCTAGGAGAGTCATTTTTCAAGGAGCCGTCAAAGTTTTCATCCACCCTAGAGCTTGGAGTTCTTCCAAAGACACCAACAACATCATGACTAAGCTTTCTCTTCTCTTTTCTCCTTGATTCAAGTCGTCGAATGTCTTCTTCTTTATCTTTTGGTTGTCACTCCATCTCCATGGAGCAATACTCATAATTCTAGGATGAGGGAGTAGCCCTATTGACTTGTTGGCGCTTGTTATTCCTATTTTCTTACTGCATGATTTGTTTATCCATGATCTGACTTTATTGTTCATACATGATTATGACATTAACCGTGCATCTTAATATCCCATGGGATGTGGGGAAGGGCCGATATGTGAACTCAAATCTTTGACCCATAAAGATCGAGACGTGAGGGGTTGTTCACGAAAGTAGTCTAAAACCTCACGAGGGCACCATTGGATATCACAGAGCCAAATGGGTTGACCCTTAACATCACGTAGTAGGGGATAACACCTAAAGGATCATGAGACATCATGACAGGAGCTTTCGTAAGAAAGTGGTCACTTTAGTAAGTTTACCTGAAAGTAGGGATTGCATTTGGGTAGGCACACCGGTATAATTCCAAAATTCATACTGGTTACCTCAGGATAGACCACCTACATGTGTATGAATAATGAAGTAAGAGAGTGGATAGTATTTAGGGTGTCAACAGTTATCATGGCAAAATCAAAATCCTAGATTTGTCCCCAAGATCAAATTTCTCCTAAGACTTCTTGTGTTTTCTCGCCTTTCTTTCTCCAATCTTGTGATTTTCAATTGTCTAGATAATCTAATTCGCAATTTTGACTAATACTCAATTTTATAGTTCTTGTGGGATCAATATTTTATTACTTGATGGTAGTCATGCACTTGCGATTTTCGCCCATCAAGTTTTTAGCGTCATTGCTAGGGACTGTTCAAATCGATATTAATTTGATTGCGATTTGGTTAATCTAAATTTTTCCTTATTGTCAATTGTCTTTCTTTCACTATTACATTCTGATTCTCTACAGGATACAATGGGTGCTGACAATGAAAACAGGCTCTTAGGAGACTTTGTTGCACCCATTTCAAGAAGACTGAGGTCCAACATCATAAGGCCTCTGATTGATGCTAGTAATTTTGAGCTAAACCTTGTGTTGATTTCCATGATTCAACAAAAAACAATTCGAATGGATGCCTTCAGATGATCCATATCTATACATAGAAGACTTTCTAGAATACTATGATACGTTAAAGTACGAAGGCATTTCTACCGATGCTATTAGGCTACTGGGTTTCCTTTCTCTCTAAAGGATGAAGCTAATATTTGGTTGCATTCTCTTCCACTAAGAAGCATCATGACATGAGATGAGTTGGAGTGACTTTTTCTAAACAAGTATTTTCCACCTAGCAAAATAGTCTATTTGAGGAATCAAATCATGAGTTTTGCACAGACAGATGGAGAATTGTTGTTTACAACATGGGAGAGATTTAAAGGGTTGTTGCAGATATGCCCCCATCATAGTTTGGAAATGTGGTTAGTCATCCTCACGTTCTACATCAGCATATCAAACTCGACCAACGTTGTGTTGGACTTAGTTGCGGGGGGATCCTTGATGAATAAGAGGTAGAATGAAGTATACAACTTTATTGACAATGTAGCATTGAATCTTCACCAATGATCAGATGAATTAGAATTATGCCTTCTTCACAAGGAATCTCAAAAGAGCAAGCAAAGGATGTCAACAACCCCATGGAATAAACATTTTATGCGATAGAGAAAGATAAACAATTACTTAATTTGAATGTCAACAATTACATCGAGCTACTCCCTAGTCCTAGAATCAAGAGATCTACTCCATGGAGATAGAGTTACAACTGAGAGACATCAATGAAAGCATCTACAACTCAAAATTAAAAGTAAAGAGGAGAGAAAGCTTAGTCAAATGTATTGCCAGTGTCTTCGGATCATTGCAACAGCTCCTTGAATGACAACTCTAGGGTTCCCTATATAACAAGGAAGACCTTCCTCCCCTAGATTTGGTGGTTTTTTGGGCTTTTATAGCCATTCCAAAAAATGAAAAATGGTTGAAAACAACCCCACCATCGAGGCACACACACAACGCCACGGCCGTGCCTAGGAGGCACGACTTGGCCTTTGCTACTCTCAACGGCTGGATTGAGTTCAGACACGATAATACCACAGGGCATGGCCTGGAAGTGTCTTGCTGTGGTGGAGAAGCACGGTCGTGCCAGGGAGGCACGGTCGGGCCATGTTGGAAAAGTTGACATGAGGCACGACAAAGCCATGTTTAGTTCGGAAGTTGGCGCGTCGATGCACGACCGTGCTTTGGGGGCATGGTTGGGCCATGTTCGGATCCAGAGTTACCCTAATGAAGCACAACCGTGACTAGGGGGCACGAACTCGCCATGTTGAGATCCGTAGAGAATCATGACCATGCTAGGGAGGCATGACTAGGTTGTGTTGCATCTGGAAACAACTGGGATGAAATACGGTCATGCCTATGGGGCACAGTCGGGCCGTGTTTGGTGCTGGAAGCTTCGCTTTCACTTTGATCTTTGTCTACTTCATCTTGAGGAATAAGCACATGTCTTGCGGCCAGAGTGTGTTCCCTGCATTGAATCTTCGTTCCAAGTCTTTTAAACTCGATTTTATTAAAGAAAAAGTGGAAAGAGAAAATCTCCGATCGAAAAGAGTAAAAGTAATGGAAACAAAATACAAGTATGCAAAATATGCTCATGAAATAATACATAATGTATGCTAAACAATACTAAAAATCACATAAGAAACACACACGTCAATATCCCCAGACTTGAATTTTTGCTTATTCTCATGCAAAGCCTGAAATCTAAATTGATGTTTGTGAATAATGCATCGTAATCCCTAGCGAATAAGTCTAGTCCTATCATGTACTTTCACTAGTGAGCAAAGAAAACTGAATTATCCTAGTGTGGCCTAATTGAAAGTTCTCCGTGCACAATGAAAAGAGTGGCTCAACTTTTTCTAGTTTAAATTTCCAATCCTAATCAAATGGTCATCTAACCATGTTCCTAATGCCTCCAATGATGGACACTTACTTTCCACACACAAGGTTCGTCCCCCGAAGCACTGTCTATATAAGGTCTCAAAGGAATACTAATGTGAGCCAAGGAGAGGTTACAAGCTTACAAGACAAAGCCAAGGATGAAGAAGCATTAAAGAGAATTGGAGGCCCCATGACAAGGTCCAAGACTAAGAGAATGAAGCAAGCTTTGGGAGGTTTAATAATGGAACTCAATGACAAGGAGGATCAATGCACAATGGAGACAACGACTAAATGGATCACATTCCTTCAACCTGAAGGAGAAATTGAGCCAACATGAAGAAAAAACTTGAAGGCCCAAATCTGCATGATCCAAGATGCACTTTTGGTTTTGGATATATTTTTTGGTTATACTTATAGATTTGTGGATAAACTTCACCATAGTTTAATAATGTGAAGTCATTTTTTATCAATTAATTTAGTATAATACAAAACAATGAAGTCTTTTAAATCTATTACTTTGTCAATGAATGTAAACTGTGAAGTAACATAATACCAAATACTTTGATAAATACAAATTATGGCAAAGTTATAGAATATATTTACTTTGGCAATCAATGTAAACTGCGAAGTTACATATCATTGATTACTTCGGTACTTTACAAAATCAACAAAGTAAAAGATGTTTTTTTACTTCAGCATCAGTCCAACTCCGAATCGATTTTGCCTCTTTGAAGCAGTCAAAGAATTCGCTATTTTCATGGATACGACTTCGGTGATAAGACAAATTAAAATAGTACCCTTTTACTTCATGTGTGTCTACTTCGGTAATTATCTATCTATGACTTCAGTGAATATGTGAAGTAAATCATGGAACTTCACATAGTGATACTTTAAAGTTTTTGGATTCAAAGCTTATATCCTAAATAAAAAAGATAATCTACCAAAATTTACAAGTAAAGTTGATGAAGGAATTTTTGTAGGGTATGCAACAAATAATAGAGGATATAGAATCTATAATAAGAAAACCCTTAAAATTGAAGAAACATCAAATGTAACCTTTAATGAAGAGGACTCAACTAAAACTAAACAATCCCTTCAATTAGAGTAGAAAAATCAAATGAGATTAGACATGAGTCAGATGAAGATCAACCTCGAAAACAAATCGAAGACTAAACCATAAGAACAACTCAGACCAACATTAATCATCCAGTTGAACAAATTATAGGAAATCCAAACTTAGGAGTCTGAACTAGGTCTACTCATTGAAATCTAAGTCAAATAGCCTTGTTATCAAAACTAGAGCCAAAGAACATAGATGAAGCCTTACTTAACCCAGATTAGATTATAGCTATGCAAGAAGAGTTAGAGTCCAGTTTGATCAGAACCAAGTTTCGGATTTAGTTCCTAAACCAAGTGACAAATCTGTTGTAGGAACACGTTGGGTGTTTAGAAATAGACTAAATGAAAAAGGTCAGATTGTTATAAACAAAGTATGTCTTGTAGCTCAAGGGTTTAGTCAAGTAGAAGGATTAGACTACAATGAGATTTATGCCGCTGTAGCCAGACTTGAATCAATTAGGATGCTATTAGCTTTTGCTGCTCATAAAGGATTCAAATTATTTCAAATGGATGTAAAATCAGCATTCTTAAATGGTGTTATTAAAGAAGAAGTCTATGTAACTCAGCCATCAGGATTTGAAAATTTAAAAAACCCCAATCATGTATTCAAATTTAAAAGGGCACTATATGGACTTAAACAAGCTTCTAGAGTCTGGTAAAGTTGATCCAACTCTTTTCATCAAAACTCATGTTAAAGATATTTTTATTGCTCAAGTATATGTAGATGATATTATTTTTGGATCAACAAATAGTTTATTTATAAAAGACTTCAAAATCACCATGAAAAGTGAATTTTAGATGAATTTAGTAGGGGAACTCAACTACATTTTAGGATTATAGGTCAAACAAACTAAGGAAGGTATTTATGTGTATCAAACCAAATATGCTTACAATCTAGTTAAAAGATTTGGAATGGAAAACTCTAAAAACCTAGCAACCCTGATGGCCTAAAACACAAAATTAGCCCAAGTGGAAAAAGTGTACATGCCAAGAAAAGTGTAATAGGTGGACTCTTATACCTTACTATAAGTCGACCTAATATTCTCTTTTCAGTGTATGCAAGATTTCAATCCTATGCTAAAGAGTCTTATAGTACATAAAAGGGACTCAAAATGTTGGACTATAGTATCCAAGAACAAAAGATTTTAACTTAGTAGGGTTTACAGACTTAGACTATTCTGGATGCAAGTTCGACAAAAAAGGTACTAGTGAGGGTTGTCAATTTCTAGGACAATCCTTGATTAGTTGGAGTAGTAGAAAATAACATTGTGTAACTCTATCTACTACTAAAACTGAATATTTTCTATGGGTGGATGTGTGTTATATTTGAGAGGTATCCTAAGGCAATCGCCTTAGATATTGTATTATTTATTTGATAAATAAAATTTACTATTTTGGTATACATTCTCTGTGTATGTAATTTGATCTTAAACTCAATTAATGAAGTCTACAATACAATGCATAGCATGAGCGAAATTGTGATTGGATCACAATTAGTGGGTATCTCATCATGTGTTATTATGAGCGTATTGAAATCTTCCCTAGTCGATGAATTGATAAGACTGGACATCATCGATTCTATGAAACTAACATATGTTATACTCCTTGATTTATCTAAGCAGTTGATCCTCACTGACTGGAAATATTGGGATGTTGAGAGTTAACATTTGGATGCTAGTTAAGAGTAACTAGTTCATTTAATGTGACCTACTATAAAACTTCATGTGATTATATACATGTTAATGAAGATCTCATTATATCTCAAGTACAAGTTTTCTTAGACTTGAGGTGTTCAAGTCATCTTGGTCATAGAGGTTTATACTTTGACATCTTTGTTATACATCTCCTAGGGGATGTAGTTACGAGATGATTGGTATAAGTCAATATGTCCGAAGGTGTTTGGATAGTCCACAGAGGATTCACCACTCCTTTTATAAGGAGATGTATACCCTATAGCCTCTTGTCAGGATTATTACTCATAAGTCTTTGGCTAAAGTAAAATATGTCGAGAGGATGGTCTTCTTGGACATGTGCTTGGGCTAGGTGTGACGTAGTCAACCTAGTAGGGACTGACACATAGATCATGTCCTGAACCAAGTGGATATAAGATGAGTGAAAAGAACAGAGTCACTGATAACTATAACTGCTAAAGGGTTCAGAATTTATTCTGGATCAACTATG
Source organism: Hedychium gardnerianum (assembly GCA_038050645.1). NCBI lineage: Eukaryota > Viridiplantae > Streptophyta > Magnoliopsida > Zingiberales > Zingiberaceae > Hedychium > Hedychium gardnerianum. The sequence continues at coordinate 1,602,707 of JBBUKS010000078.1, read as the reverse complement.
ATTTTCTGGTCAATTGGAGGTCATGATGTACTATTAGGTGTCACTCATGATCTATTCATAATTAATAATAAATTATGAATGACCAAATAACCGGGAACCTATTGGCTCACACGCACTATGAGTATATTTGAAAGACGTAAAATAAGTTTGAGAATAAGATTCCTAAATAGAGAAAGAATAAGTCTGGTGGGACCAGATGAACGACAAATATGGAAAGTATTTGTTGAGCTGAAAGTATTAATGGGTCACACCTCTTGTAGGTGGGTTGGACCCACTTATGCAATATTGGTTTGGTTTTGAACCAAATTGGTTTATTTTTGAACCAAACCTATTGCAAGCAGATCGGGTTGGCTTATTGGGTATGGGTTTGAACATGCTTTTCAAACCTAATGGAGATGTATAAATACATCTACATGGGAGAAAAAATGAGTAATAATTTGGTTATTAGATTTTCCTTCTCCCCTTACCCTCTTGTTATCGTCAATTTCGGTGCCGCCGCCACCTACTAGCATCGGCCACCCTCGCTGTCTCCCACCTCCTAGCCTCCATCGCCCCTATTGCCAATCACCCAGCCACCGACAGTCGTCCATGCTCCGGACAACATCCCCCTTGTCACTGATTTTAGGGGTGCCAAATTCGGTGAAGCTGACAACAAATTACCACCTCCCACCATTTTGTGTTGCGGGGTCTTCTCTCAGATCGTATCATCTCCTTCCTATGTCTAGTACCAAAATGGAGACGAAACTTATGGCTTTGTAAAGTTGTCTTGGAGGTAACTTGATGTGCGTAGATTATATATATATATATATATATATGCATTGTTTGACGCATATCTTCTTGTATTCATTAATTGTGATCTACATTATCACACCATATTTTATCATATCATCATGCTTTTATCCTATTTTGTTTGAAGATCTACTCTTTGTGTGTTTTCATTGATAGGACACGATTTGGAGCAAAAATGGAGCAAAAATGAACATTAGGCAACTTTAGAAAAAAAATCAGCAAACATGACCGTACCTCTGAGCATGGTCGTGTTCTTCAAGATGACATGGTTATGCCTTCAAAAGACATGGTCGTGTCTCCCAAGAGCCAGCCAAAGATTTTCCTAGCAGAAGTCATGCCAGGGCTATACCAGGAGGGCATGACCGTGCCTTTGTTATAGCCAGGGTCGTGCCAGGAGGGTACGGTCATGATTGTACTTCAACCAGTTTAAAGCCAGGGTGTGCCTGAGAGGCACGATCGTGCTTCATCAGAAGATTAGCTCCATTTCACGTCAGGGTCGTGCCCAGAGGCACGGTCGTGTCTTGGCTTCAGCCAAACCCACGGTCTGGCCATGGCTTAGAGGCATGATCGTGCTTCTAGTCGTGCCTCAACCTGTCTCTCTCACATGACATGGCCATGCCTGAGAGGACATCTGTGCCTCATCTCCTGCTCTTCACACAACCTGGTCGTGTCTTGGAGACACGGTCGTGCACCCAAAAAAATAGGGATCGTGCCCCCTATCTATAAAAGGGGTCTTCTTTCCCCTTTTCAAGGAGGAGAAGGGTTTTCCCCTCTTGGGAATCCTCTAGATCCGGGGCCATCACCAAATTGCAGAGTTCTACCAATGATCTGAGGCCAATTGCTCCATTTCGTCCATCATCCAAGCTAGGAGATCACTCCCGAAGATCCAAACCACAACCGACTAAGCTTTCTCTTCTCTTTTCTTTTGATTTGAGTTATAGTTATTTTTATTCATTGTCTTTGGGTTTAATCTCCTTGTTATGGAGTAGATACTCTTGATTCTAGGATTAGGGAGTAATTATAATGTGTGATTGATGATGTATGAACTAATGATATATCATTTTCTTGTTTCTATGAAATATTTACTTCTTATGCTATGTGTGTTGTGTCATGTACATATTTGACGAAATATGTATGTGAGTGATGCATATAGATGTGAAGGATTTGTTCCTATTTTAAGATTGCTTCTCAGCTGGATAACCAGGGGATCTTTAGTGACAAAGGATACCCATGCAACCAGACTTACTATACCCTTAGTGACAAAGGGTATCGATTATTAACCACTTCCTGAGGTAATGACCTTGAAATAAGGACTAATCCTTTGCTACATAGGTATAGGTGTGGAGAATAAGGAGATGAAAATGTTATAGGGACATTATCTAGCATCATAGTGAAACTGAAAGCCTAGAATATTTCCACAAATCTTCTCAACTTTCTAAACCCTCTCAACCTTCCTCAATTCTCTAGCAATCAACACTCTCTCTTTGATTCACAAGATTTTAAAAATTTGATAGTCTAGATAACTTGCTTCATAGACTCACTAGTGATTAAACCTCAGTCTTTGTGGATTCGATACTTTTTATTACTGATGACGTAATCGTGTATTTGCGGTAGCATAACAGTAAAGTGTAGAGAGATACTAAAACTAGGCCAATCTTCAAACTCTTCCAATAAAACATAGCTCACTTTATGTTATTACGAATAGGAAAAAGTAGTCCACAAAGTATACTAGCATCATAAATTACAACAACATGAAAATCTATAACAAGCATGCTAGCATTTTTGTAAGAAGAACAAACCAACAATGATATGATGACAATGCAACTAACATGCCACAAAGAAACAAACCAAACTCAAAACAAACTAAAACAAACTAAGAAAAAACAAACCAAACTCAAACAAGTCTATGTACATATGTACAAACTCCCCCCTCCCTCCCCTAAACTTGGGCACTTCATTGTCCCAATGAAAAATAAATCAACCGTATGGTGGGCAACGAGGAGAAAATATAGGTAAACGGGGCAAGTTGCCTAAATGCTTGTGATACTAATAAAGGTTAACAACCTGCTATCTCGTCACATCTAAAGAATGCCTAAACTCCTCCCTATCCCACTCTCGATATTGATGACCAAAGAAATCAAACACATAGTCCTGGAACTCCTCCATCCTCCTAAAATGCTCATGTACTTCTTGGTATTGACCTTGAGTCATAGCAACATGCCCTTCCAATAGGTGTTGGTGGGCAGCATGCTCCTATGCAGTGTGTCCAAAGAAGCACAAAAGTCAAAAAAGTTAAATCCAGACTGAGTTGTTTCGCCATAAGCAAAAGAGTGTTTAGCCAACTCATGTCTAGAAAAAAAGGGTTCTGGTCTATCCACAAGAGGAGGGGCATATACAGGTGGTTTATCCATAATCATCCAATTGGTGAGATTTCAAATTGTAGTGCACTCAGGGTTAGGTAACAGAAGAGGGATATCATTTTTCCTAATAAATTCATAGCCTCTCTCCTTCCAACAAATCATCTTCATAGTCAAACACGTGTCAAGATCAATCTTAGAGTTACCATGTGTGATGTCCAACCCATATAGCTCACACCTCAAGTGTACGGCAATGTGTGTAATCAACCCTCCAAATATAATAGTGCCCGAAGTTGCTTTACCGGATCTCGCTAGGTTATGAGCAAAATGGAACCCCGCATCAAAACCCACTTCATTCAACATAGCCCAAAAATAATAAAGCTCTTTTTCGTACCACACTATCACTATCACCACGACCAAAAATGGTCTTTCTCATAAAGTGGTGGAGGTAGCGAAAAACTATATGTTGAAGAGATGAAACCTTGGAACGAGAAGGGTCAGAGGGTTCATCTACATCCGTAATTTCACTCCAAAATTCATTACTATAAAAATAACTACGAAACTTACGAGATCCTTTAATGGGCAAACCAAAACAATTATTGAAATCATGTAGAGACCATTCATAATCATAATTCATAAGGTGAAAACTAATATTCCCCTCATTGTCGTTATCCGAGGCAAAATAGATCTCAATTGAACTTAGAAATTCAAGGGTGATTCCTGGGTAGGTTGGATACTGGAGACTCATCAAATCTTTCCAACCCATGTTATCAATCATCCAATCTACATCATCCCTAATCCCTAAGATTTTCATTGTGTAATTGTCTAGGTAATGGGTACATACAATTT